>JALHLI010000026.1:207500-217500 GCA_023349425.1 Anthopleura sola
CTGTATTTTTTCTTTTCCGGCTATTTTTTCAATTCTTGCTATAACCATTGGCCACCATTCAATCCCGTCGCCTACTGAGACGAAAATTATTACTAAAAGCATTCATTGTGTCAACGTTTAGCACTTAATTCCGAACATTTCAGCTGCTCATTCCGGCCTCTGAGTACAATCCTTGTTAAATTAAATTAAATTAAAATCCGCGTAGAATTTCAAAATTTTAACTTATGAAAAGCGGCTTAGCTTATCATAGAATTAAGCGATAGAATTTCCTTTTTTCCTACGTGTGTGAATCGATTGGAAATATGATTTATTTTGAACAATAAGATTATTTGAGTTCAGTGCTTCATTTTCAGAAGGTTTGAAGCAGTAGAAAGTTCATAAAATAAAAAATATAAAAATATCAAGTGTTCATGGTTCGAGTGTCAACACTGTAAACTAGGACCATACCTCTAGACCCAGTGCTGAAGCGCAGTCAGCGCTGAGCTTTTACGAGAATGCCGGAAGTTTCTGCCCCGACACCATTATTCCTGGCTTTCCAGACTGATCAGGAAGCTCGACCAAAGCTTAAGTCAAGTTTGTCGGTTCCTAGGCCGCAGATGATTAACCTCATGCTTTGAGCAGCAGATCGTATTGTATCGCTATGTCTTACGACTCTTAGTCATTCCTTGCCGTGTGGGATGTGTTTTAAAAAACTGGCCGTGCCATGTATTTACGCGCAAACTCAGTTGAGGTAATCATCAAAATTGAGATTATATACCCATTTTTCTCGTTATAATTTACCGCGACGATTTGAGCTGCAATTCTCTATGCAAAATAAACAAAAGTATTCTGTATTTCTAAGAAAAGAGATGTATTTGGCTACAATATGTATAAAGCATGTTGGTTTAGCCTGGTTTTGGCTTCTAAAAGACTCGAGCTGTAATTCACTACATTGTTGAGCATGTTTTGTTTTTCCTTCATTGATGCAGGGATTTATCACAAAACAATATAAGTGTGGTGGGGAAGAAATCATTGATTCGATACACTGGACTGAAAATCCTGTAAGTACTTTAAACGTAGAACTATAGAATATATACTAGTTATACGATGGTTTCGAGCGGCATACCGTGGAATATCTCACGAGTCACTTGTAGTTTCTAGTATACACACGAGCCTTCAGACGAGTGTGTATACAAAGAAAATACAAGTGACGAGTGGGATATCCACGGTATGCCTCGAGAAACCATCGTATAACCATTTTATCCCACACCATAGAAAATACAAATGCGTAGATTCAACGTGCAGTGCATGATGGGAAGGAAGAGTGAAATACCGACGAATATACAACGGCTTTCCTGCTTTCTGATTGGCTGTATTTTCTATGGTGTGGGATAAAACACAATACACCACTACACTATAGCATTACACAATGTACTACAGCACACCATAAATACAGCTATTTCAAAAAAAAATTGGTGAAGTTTTTGTTGCTTGTTGCATACCAAGACCGAAATGCAGTATGGGTGATGTGAATTCAAGCAACGAAAGGTCACAACAATATGGAATTTTCACAAACTTTGTCTGCAGGTTTTTCCAGCATATTTTCTTCTGTACTGACATTATTTACATATGAATATAATACATTTTAAGCTTGGTAAGCAACATGCAACAAAATCCTCACCAACCTTGTTTTTGAATAGCTGCATACCATACGGGCATAACACATCCCATCGCACCACATCGCACCCCATCGCACCACATCGCACCACATCGCACCGCACCGCACTATAACACCCTATTTACATATCTTTTTTTCCTCCACAGATCTCTTGCTGACAACAACATTCAAACCCTGAATTACGAAGCTTTTTGTGGGCTGGACAATCTTACAGTACTGTAAGTAGTGCCTTGCCTTGCCTTGCCTTGCCTTGCCTTGCCTTGCCTTGCCTTGCCTTGCCTTGCCTTGCCTTGCCTTGCCTTGCCTTGCCTTGCCTTGCCTTGCCTTGCCTTGCCTTGCCTTGCCTTGCCTTGCCTTGCCTTGCCTTGCCTTGCCTTGCCTTGCCTTGCCTTGCCTTGCCTTGCCTTGCCTTGCCTTGCCTTGCCTTGCCTTGCCTTGCCTTGCCTTGCCTTGCCTTGCCTTGCCTTGCCTTGCCTTGCCTTGCCTTGCCTTGCCTTGCCTTGCCTTGCCTTGCCTTGCCTTGCCTTGCCTTGCCTTGCCTTGCCTTGCCTTGCCTTGCCTTGCCTTGCCTTGCCTTGCCTTGCCTTGCCTTGCCTTGCCTTGCCTTGCCTTGCCTTGCCTTGCCTTGCCTTGCCTTGCCTTGCCTTGCCTTGCCTTGCCTTGCCTTGCCTTGCCTTGCCTTGCCTTGCCTTGCCTTGCCTTGCCTTGCCTTGCCTTGCCTTGCCTTGCCTTGCCTTGCCTTGCCTTGCCTTGCCTTGCCTTGCCTTGCCTTGCCTTGCCTTGCCTTGCCTTGCCTTGCCTTGCCTTGCCTTGCCTTGCCTTGCCTTGCCTTGCCTTGCCTTGCCTTGCCTTGCCTTGCCTTGCCTTGCCTTGCCTTGCCTTGCCTTGCCTTGCCTTGCCTTGCCTTGCCTTGCCTTGCCTTGCCTTGCCTTGCCTTGCCTTGCCTTGCCTTGCCTTGCCTTGCCTTGCCTTGCCTTGCCTTGCCTTGCCTTGCCTTGCCTTGCCTTGCCTTGCCTTGCCTTGCCTTGCCTTGCCTTGCCTTGCCTTGCCTTGCCTTGCCTTGCCTTGCCTTGCCTTGCCTTGCCTTGCCTTGCCTTGCCTTGCCTTGCCTTGCCTTGCCTTGCCTTGCCTTGCCTTGCCTTGCCTTGCCTTGCCTTGCCTTGCCTTGCCTTGCCTTGCCTTGCCTTGCCTTGCCTTGCCTTGCCTTGCCTTGCCTTGCCTTGCCTTGCCTTGCCTTGCCTTGCCTTGCCTTGCCTTGCCTTGCCTTGCCTTGCCTTGCCTTGCCTTGCCTTGCCTTGCCTCGTCTTACATTGTCTTTCTTTCATTCAGAAATATCAGTAAGAACCCACTCCACACCTTCACAGGAAACATAACAGGCCTACTCCCCTCGCTCTCCTTACTGGACGCCACAGGAGTCGTGGACTGGAAACCAGAAAAACATCTATTCCATCTGCGCATGCTCCAACAGATTTTTGGCCTAACCTGGTCACATGACTGTAAGAACTGCATTTTCTACAGAACGAATGCAACCTATTCTAAAGAATATTCGTTCAAGCATCTTGATACATGCTATGTTTTTTACTACAATGCTACAAACTTATCGCCTATTGTGCAATACCTGAGCAACACTTCTTTCCAAGTTCGCGATTGTCTAAACACCAAGAAATGTGAGTTCTCCAAGAATCGATGGCAGCGAGTTAAAACTGTAAATAACTGTTGGGTGGAAACTGTTATGGCAATGAACGTGCAGTCCTTTTTGGGTTACCTCGGGGCTTTAGTCAATCTTGTAGTTATTTCAAACATTCTTGCATCGAAAATCCTTCGCAAGAATATCTCAATGTTGTTTGTCTGTAACATGGCATTTTGTGATTTTTTACTAAGCGTTTTTACTATCGCCATCACAGTATTTATAAACAGTGTTTCATTCGCTTATGTAGATGGTAATTCTAAATTCTTTTGCTGGAAGATGGGGTTCCTGTGGATGCTAGGGCAGGGAGGGGCTGTGATCACATCATTTTTATTGACTCTAGAAAGATATCTTGTCATTGTGTATAGTCTTAACCCGGACATCAGAATCACGCGAAAAATGGCGACCATTTTGATCTCTGTTTGCTGGACAGTCGCTCTAATAATAACTGGATACGCTTTGTATTTTAACTTCTACAAATATACATTCGTTTGTATTCCTCTACGTTTTCAGTTTGACCCACGGCATTTCCATGTTTCGCTGTTCGCTCTCGTCGTCGGCGCCATTGCAATAATCTTATACCTGATATCATTTGCTTTCTACATTCATATCTTTATCACCGTACGAAAAGCAGCTCAAAATGCAGGGGTGAAAAGAGAATCAAAACTCGCTCAACGCATAGCACTACTCGTTTTTAGTAACGTCTTTTTCTTCGTTCTTCCTATCTTGATCTTAGCAGCTGCGATGGTCTCTGGATTGCATTTGGAAATAATAGAAAACACAGACAAAGTCGTGTTTGAATTGATTGGAAAGGTTCTTCCAGTGTTTACTTTGTGCTTGAATTCGTTTCTCAACCCATTCCTCCACGCGTTCAGGAACGATCGTTTTACCCAGGCTCTCAAAGAGCGATTTCGATTCGTTCGACAGAAAATTAGGTCTGTTCTGCCCGACCGTTTCTCGACAAGTACCCGAGTAGGACCCGCAACTCGAACGATAAAATCCTAGAAAAACGGATGCATGCGCTCTGCGCTGTTAATAAATTTTGCCACTAGAGGAAAAAACTCAGTACGCATGCTCAGGATATTATCTTAGAAACTGGGAAACTTTATTTGTAAATATATTGTCAAATAAAGTTATGCAAATTCAACCAAAATTCTTGTCCCATGATGTTTGATGTGACTGGCGGTGATCAGTGTGTCAGCGATAATATCTTAAAAAGCTGATGGAACTACTTTTTAAAATAACGAGGGAAACGGGAAACATCAAAGGGACTCTTTTTAAGAAAATCTAAACATCACCGAAAAAACGCCAGAATAAAATGTATAAAAGAAAAATATATAGTACATTTTGACAAATTTTAAATTTTTTTACACTTTAGTACCCAGACTGCTTTTCGCACCAAAAAATTAAGTCAGCGGTTTCCCTCCATCAGCGCATGCGCAGATATTCCCGGTCTTTTTTCAGAAATCGACACGAGATGAAGAAGAAATGAACTAAAAACCAATTAAAAACACTCCAAAAAACACTCCAATCATGGATATACAACAACTAGCTACCATCTTCTCGTCTACATTTGATCCGACACATCAACAAGAAGCAGAAAAACGACTTGATGAGGTAAAAATCGAGTTGAAATTCAAATTTCCTGTCGATCATGCAGAGCAACCTCGCGGGAATTTTTTACTAATTAATTTATTAACAATTTATTTTCTATTAGTTTCTTTAGCTTTTATGGTTTTATAAAGTTTGGATAATAGTCTTAAATCAACTATTTGTTTCGTTAAATTCTGGAGTTTTTTCGACAGAACACGAGTAAAGATGTCAATGTTGACCAACATCACGTGTACGATTAGTCAACGATAAAAAAGTTAAAAATTTAGATTTCAAAACCTCAAAAACTCAAGATTACACACATATAACCAGAGTGAAAGGATTTAAATGTAGAAGGGTAGTGTTTTATAGTGTAAAATCCTTCATTTTCTGTTCTGGAATAATAACTATATAGCTCTAAGAATTTGTACTTTCTACGTAATTGGTTTAAAACTTATGTTTCTCAAAAGGACAGTTTTTTTACTTTCAATTTTTAAATTTATTAAGGCTGGCACACACTAGGCATCCAGTTGCTGTAACGCGATGTGGGGACATGTCGCGGTGACAATCTCCATCGTGTATACTCTGAAATTTCTGTGAAAAACTTTTCCCTGTGACAGAATTTTGTACCTGCAACATGTCACACAAATTCAAGGTGGTTTGAATTTGTGCAACTGTTGCATTGACAAGTGAATAAAAGTGGCATTGTGGTATCGTGTGTACACATAGGGGGTATTTTCCATTTTGCAGTGACTTGATGCCTATTGTGTGACGGCCTTTAATTTTGCTTCTTTAAATATGTGTGAGGTCACTGAGGATAAAAATATGACCTCTTGCTTAGCAAGCAGCACACTAACCAACTAAGCCACACTTGCTCCTTAAAACAAGTGTGTGAGGTCACTGAGGATCAAACTATGGGCTCTTGCTTAGAAAGCAGCACACTAACCACCTAAGCCACACTTGTTCCTTAAAACAAGTGAGTGAGGTCACTGAAGATCAAACTATAAACCTCTTGCTTAGCAGGCAGCGCACTAATCAACCTAATACCACATCTATAAAAAATACTCGATTCTGATTGGCTGACGAACTGTGAAATTTTTCTTAATACTGTGCAATT
Source organism: Anthopleura sola (assembly GCA_023349425.1). Classification (NCBI taxonomy): domain Eukaryota; kingdom Metazoa; phylum Cnidaria; class Anthozoa; order Actiniaria; family Actiniidae; genus Anthopleura; species Anthopleura sola. The sequence goes on from JALHLI010000026.1 coordinate 213,552, forward strand.
AATTAATTGCACACATCCGGGAACTTCGCGCGTAATTAATTACACACATCCGGGAACTTTGCTTTCGGAATGCTTGACATCCATTCAAGAACAAAAACAAACTTCAGTATTTTATTCTCAGAAACTCGTATTTTTTTATAGATTTGGTATTAACAGGAAATTACACCTATGTTCTCGAAGAATTAATGAAAAATACCGCTTGTATTTGATGAAAGTGAATTAATACCACTCGTGCTACGCACTCGTGGTATTAATTCACTTTCATCAAATACGCGCGGTATTTTTCATTAATTCTTCTCGAACGGTGTAATTTCCTATGCAAACTACATTTTTCTTTTAACTTGTGGTAATATTATGTGTGCTATATTGCAGCTTAAATACCACCAAGGGTTTGTTACGATGTTACTTCATCTCATCATGTCCAATGAAATTATGCCACCAGTACGTCAAGCAGGTAAGTCAAAATATTATGACATTATTGCTTATTTAGTTAGTTTTAACCTTTATAATATTACACAGCGTTCAAGCTACTGGTCATTCTAATCAATAGATCTCTTTAGGTTGGAAGTAATGTCGTTTTCCCATTTCAGACTACTCATCATTCTCTTGAGAATAAGATTCTTTGTTTGAGTTGCATCCATATTCATGTGTCTTCTCATGCACAACCATTAAACAAAGAAATGATGCTCTAGGGAATGACATGTGGTCTGAAATTGGAAAATATCATGCCCAACATTTATTCTGCTTTATTCTCAAATGCAGTTTATTCTATTTTACTCACTAGTTTTCATTCATTTCCTAGCGTGTATTTACCTCAAGAACATGGTAGTCAAGTACTGGAAGGAACGGGATCCAAATGATTTCCCAGATGGCGATATACCATTCGTTCTTCCAGAACAGGACAAAGCCTTCATGAGGGAACATCTCATTGAGGCTGTTATTAGTGCTCCAGACTTGATAAGGTACATGTATATCGTGTATTCCTGGTTCTGAATCCCCTTAGTTACCGTTGCTATGTTCCACAAGCTCAACAAATTAGCTAGAATATCTCACAATTTAAAACTCTAATCCTAAGAAAATTGATCATAAATTGTTTGAATTGTTTACTGTCCCGTGAAAATCTATTCATTCATTCACCCATCTATCCATCCATTATTCATCCATCCATCCATTATTCATCCATCCATCCATTATTCATCCATTATTCATCCATTCATCCATCCATCCATCCATCCATCCATCCATCCATCCATCCATCCATCCATCCATCCATCCATCCATCCATCCATCCATCCATCCATCCATCCATCCATCCATCCATCCATCCATCCATCCATCCATCCATCCATCCATCCATCCATCCATCCATCCCCCATCCATCCATCCATCCACCCATCCCTCCCTCCCTCCCTCCCTCCCATCCATCCATCCCTCCATCCATTTATCCATCCATCCATTATTCATCCCATACTGTTTTGTTTGTTACAGAGTACAGTTAACTGTGTGTATAAGTCAGATGCTACGGCATGATTTCCCAGAAAAGTGGCCAAATGTGATCGACAAAGTGAGCATGTACTTGACAAGTAATAACCAAGCGACCTGGATGGGTGCTCTTCTCACTCTTTATCAAATAGTCAAAAAATATGAGTATCCTTGCAAGATGATATTTAGTTGGTTGGCCAATATTAGATCTGGGCTGGTCTAATAGATCTTTTCAGCTTGGGCATAATGTTTTCCCATTTCAGACCATGTGTCATTCCTTAGAGTATAATTTCTTTGTTTAACGGTTGCACATGAGAAGACACATGAATATGGATACAACTCAAACAAAGAATCTTATTCTCAAGACCATGTGTCATTCCCTAGAGTATCATTTCTTTGTTTAACAGTTGCACATGAGAAGACACATGAATATGGATACAACTCAAACAAAGAATCTTATTCTCAAGACCACGTGTCATTCCCTAGAGTATCATTTCTTTGTTTAACAGTTGTACATGAGAAGACACATGAATATGGATACAACTCAAACAAAGAATCTTATTCTCAAGACCATGTGTCATTCCCTAGAGTATCATTTCTTTGTTTAACAGTTGCACATGAGAAGACACATGAATATGGATACAACTCAAACAAAGAATCTTATTCTCAAGACCACGTGTCATTCCCTAGAGTATAATTTCTTTGTTTAACAGTTGCACATGAGAAGACATAAATATGTTCCTTAACAAAAAAATAAGATTCAAGAAGATTGAAGAACGACCGCCCATAATCACAATAATGGGTACAATGTTGCCGATATTATATAACCATTGTTTAGGACTGATGAGTGATGATTCTGTTCCTTCCGTCTCCATGCAGAAACAGATTTTAAAGATTTTCTATTCTCTTATACAGGTACAACATGGTTAAAAATATTTTCGATATTACATTCTATATTCATCATTTTCTGTACATCGCTTTACTGGTCAAACACAAAGCATTCAATATGCCATTTTCAAGATGCACGAGCACTTTCTAAAATATCGCAGACGCAGACTTGATAAAGAGGCATTTTCAGACAAGATCACGCCCGCTATTGACTCTGCCTAAAAATGCCTCGAGATCATGTACATGCCTGCAATATTTTTGAAAGCACTCGTGCATCTCGAAAATGGTGTATTGAGGCTTCAAGGTAGCTTCAAAGGATTATTCAAATTTGAGCCTTGCAGTCTCGACTGCCTACTGTACTTTGTGTTCGACCAGTGAACCGATATATGGGAAACTTGAAATTGGTAATGCTTATACTGTATAGAACACTTTTCGTTTTTGGCATCCAGAAATTAATTTTTATGCAAATTTTCTAATATTAATTTTCTATTTGTTTTTTGTTTCTCATTTGTAGTGCAATATGCCACTGGAAATTATCAATGAACAGAATTTCCCCAAATGGATGCAAATATTCCAGGCCGTTGTTGATCGACCTGTTCCTGCAGTAAGTACATGTATTGTGTGGTTTTGTCTATGGCTAAGGCTCAGTTACTTGACTTGGCATTACGTATGTATAAGCAGAGTTTATCAGATCTCTCCTTGATTCAAAGATTATCAAAGCATATTTTAACAATTAAAACAGCTTTTTCCTTGTTTGTTCGATAATAGAGAATGCAGGAAGTGATGTAAGTTTAAGAGATTCAAGCATAAGTTAGTGCTTTCAGTGCTTCCTAAGTGCTCTATGACTGAACTGAGCATGGAAAAAAAGCTGTTTTATTTGTTTTATTACATAGAAAGAAAAAATCTGTTGTAGTTTTCAATGCTGTTTTCTTTTACTTCTTTGCAAAGTTTGCAGCACATGCAATTTTGGGTCAACAACAATGCCCTGTTCACTAATAGAGCACAGTTCTTGACCAATCAGCGCACTCATACTATCCAAATTATGTGATCGATACTGTTGTATGCATCTTATGTACTGCTCAATCATTGTTTGTTTATTTTTATAATGATTTTTATTATCAGGCAGCCTTGGAACCTGACGAGGATGAAAGACCAAGACTAGCATGGTGGAAAGCTAAAAAATGGGCTTTACATATTTTACAAAGAATATTTGAGAGGTATGTTGACCTTAAAAACAAAGTATGGTCTGCTGTACTGAACTTGTCCACTGCAAAAATGTGATTCACCAGCTATCTGGTATACGCATAAACTGACCAATCACAGTGCACTTTGATGCTTCGCCAAGCAACCCGCTTCCAGTCTCTTCCTTATACGATAACATGTTTCCACTAAGAATTCATGAAGAAAAAGTTGGAGTATGTGATCTCAAAACAATTACTGGATTTTCACAATTACGTGCAGAGCTTTCAATAAAAAGTGGCTACTGGCGGTTTATCACTGGATACTTCACCTTAAACTGCTGGCTATTTTGACAAAAAATTAATTCATTGCCAAATAAAGTTATGGCCCCTTGGGGGAT
>JALHLI010000026.1:222500-481611 GCA_023349425.1 Anthopleura sola
AGAGACGTCATCATTGGTAAGTCTTTCACTTGCAATTTCATTCCTGTTCTTGATTTCCTTTCTTTCTCTTTTTCTCTTTTTTCATTTTACTCCCACAAAATGTCTTAGTCATCAACCACTGTTGTTGGATTGGCCTTTTTTGAATTCATAAAATACCGCTGCGTTCCTTGATTACAGAGTTAGTCTTAGTTTTAGTGTAAGAATATTCACAAATACCAACAGTAAAGTAAAGAATGCACTTTGTAACTTCAACAATACAAACACTTTGACCTTCACTGGAACATGTAAATATTCTACACAAAATCAAGGCTAACCCTGAGCAACAGAGAATTCAAAACTAAAGTATTGCTTATAATGGTATAGAATTACTCAAGATTATCCGTGAAACTGAGAATGATGACCTGACAAGTGTCATGCAAAAACTAATCAGTACGTATGGAGACCAGGAGCAAGTGGCCGGGATAGCTGTGGATATAGCTAAAGAACTGGTGAGCAAAGCTGTTAACATCATAACTAATTATATTTTTTTTCTCTTTCTTTGTATATAATGTAGATGTTTTTTTATTTTATTTTATTTTATTTTATTTTATTTTATTTTATTTTATTTTATTTTATTTTATTTTATTTTATTTTATTTTATTTTATTTTATTTTATTTTATTTTATTTTTTTCTTATTCTTTGTATATAATGTAGATGTTTTTTTATTTTATTTTATTTTATTTTATTTTATTTTATTTTATTCTATTTTTTCTTATTCTTTGTATATAATGTAGATGTTTTTTTATTTTATTTTATTTTATTTTATTTTATTTTATTTTATTTTTTTCTTATTCTTTGTATATAATGTAGATGTTTTTTTATTTTATTTTATTTTATTTTATTTTATTTTATTTTTTTCTTATTCTTTGTATATAATGTAGATGTTTTTTTATTTTATTTTATTTTATTTTATTTTATTTTATTTTTTTCTTATTCTTTGTATATAATGTAGATGTTTTTTTATTTTATTTTATTTTATTTTATTTTATTTTATTTTTTTGTTTATTTTTTTCAAAATTTCTTTTTATTGTAAATCTCCTGTATATATTTTATCTAAGATATATTAATAAAGCTTATTATTATACATTTTACTCAGTATCTCAATTTTGATTGGTCGAGAGCTCTCAGCCAATCCCTGATATTGTGTGAACTCGACGTGATAAATGTATTATCTGTAGCAGATAATACTGTCATTTATCATGTTGAGTTCACAATGGAAATGGAAATAGGTTTTTTTTTTTTACAGCAGAATTAAATCTTTATTCTTAGTTTACAAAATGTATAATAAAACAATTATCAAATTCGGTTTTCCACAAAGTATTTCTCTCTCAACAGGCAAATACCTTTCTTCAGCTGGTAGAAGGTGAAGGAGATGACGAGAGGGCAGATGAACGGTCTGTCACTGCCATGGGCATCTTGAATACTGTGGAAACAATGATGCACGTGCTGGAAGGCTCTAAAGAGGTGGGTGGCTCAACCTCTCACAATACAATACAATACAATACAATACAATACAATACAATACAATACAATACAATACAATACAATACAATACAATACAATACAATACAATACAATACAATACAATACAATACAATACAATACAATACAATACAATACAATACAATACAATACAATACAATACAATACAATACAATACAATACAATACAATACAATACAATACAATACAATACAATACAATACAATACAATACAATACCTTTTATTCACATTTTTCTATTAGTATATATTTTTACAGGTTTACATATTTTGCTATTTTTAAAAATTTTTTTTCAGTACAAGTATTTTAAAGGTTGTTTTTTTTAGGAAAAATATAGTTATGATTTTCGAAATGATTAGTATCTAGATGAACCACGTATTTAATGTACTGTACTAGTCAATTCAAACCCCCGTCCACCAACCCAACTTTGACATGCTTGACAACTTTTAGATGCTTGGATAGAGGATGGGACACTCTTTCATACTAGCCAAACTTTTTTATTTCTTATTATATATTATATATATATTATTTATTTATTCATTTATTTATTTATTTATTTATTTATTTATTTATTTATTTATTTATTTATTTTATTAAAAAAAAAAAATTAATGGTTTTATTACTTCATTGCTTTTTTCCACATAAAGTTTTACATTCTACTATTCTATACATTTTTTTTTGCTAGCCAAACTATGTAATGAATATCAATAGATAAACCAACTCAAATGTAACCTTTAATTTTTCAGATTGTACATCAGCTGGAACAAGTGTGTGTCAGTTTAATAGGAAGAGTTCTACAAACATCTGCAATAGGTATATTATATTTTACCTTTTTCATATTTATTTTTCTCTTTATCTTTGCTTACTCATTTTCTTTTTTAAGCTTTCCTTCCTTTCTAGTTTCCACCTAATTCTCCTCATTCATTTATTCTTTCTCGCATTATTTATTCCTCTTTCGTTATGTCTTTGAAAGATTGCTGTCATTATTCTAATATTTCCTTATTCAATTTCAGAATTTTATGAAGATGTTTTCTCCATCATCAACACATGTACATGTTTTGAAATATCACCACAAATGTGGACTCTCTACTTCATGATGTATGACGCATTCGAAAGAGATGCTTTTGACTTCTTTGCTGGTAAGCACGGATATCTTATAAGAATACGACAAAATTAGGACAAAGTTAATGTTTGCCTGTTTTTTGTTTTTTTCAATTCCAGAAATGATGCCGTCGCTACATAATTTCATCACGGTTGATACCCCAGCATTCGTTGCAAACCCAAAGCATGTGGAAATTATTTACAAAATAGCAAAAAAGGTTTGACAAAGATCTTGATCATCAATTCATCAATATCATCTTCATCATCATCATCACCATCATCTTCATCATCATCTTTGGAACACCATCATCATCTTCATTGTCATCATCACCATCATCTTTATCATCATCTTCACCATCATCATCATCATCATCACCATCATCTTCATCATCATCATCACCATCATCTTCATCATCACCATCATCATCTTCATCATCACCATCATCATCACCATCATCACCATCATCTTCACCATCATCACCATCATCTTCATCATCATCATCTTCATCATCACCATCATCTTCACCATCATCATCATCACCATCATCTTCACCATCATCATCACCATCATCTTCATCATCATCATCATCATCATCATCACCATCATCTTCACCATCATCATCACCATCATCTTCATCATTACCATCATCATCTTCATCATCACCATCATCTTCACCATCATCTTCATCATCACCATCATCATCATCACCATCATCTTCACCAACATCACCAACATCACCATCATCACCATCCTCATCATCATCATCATCACCATCACTGAAGTCATCATCCTCACCACCTTCATGCATCATTATCATTCATTTATTCATTTATTTTAGATGTTGACAGAGGATCCAGGTGAAGATGATCAAGTTAATGCTGCTAAACTACTGGAGATAACAATCCTACAATGTAGAGGAGAAATTGATCAGGTGGGTGATCTAAGTCAGGGCATGGCTAACTCACAGATAGAACCCTGAAACAACCTCTGGGCTGATCTAAGTCAGGGCATGGCTAACTCACAGATAGAACCCTGAAACAACCTCTGGGCTGATCTAAGTCAGGGCATGGCTAACTCACAGATCAAACCCTGAAACAACCTCTGGGCTGATCTAAGTCAGGGCATGGCTAACTCACAGATAGAACCCTGAAACAACCTCTGGGCTGATCTAAGTCAGGGCATGACTAACTCACAGATAGAACCCTGAAACAACCTCTGGGCTGATCTAATTCAGGGCATGGCTAACTCACAGATAGAACCCTGAAACAACCTCTGGGCTGATCTAAGTCAGGGCATGACTAACTCACAGATAGAACCCTGAAACAACCTCTGGGCTGATCTAATTCAGGGCATGGCTAACTCACAGATAGAACCCTGAAACAACCTCTGGGCTGATCTAAGTCAGGGCATGGCTAACTCACATTGAACTTAGCTTGTTCCAGAAAGAGGGAAATGATAGAACCTAGAGAAACCTGATACACAGAGAAAAGAAATCAAAATAATAATTTACAAACATTTGTAGAATATTATTTCCAGGTAATTGTTGATGGTAATTTTATCCTTGTTGTTCTAGTGGGTTCCATTCTTCGTTGAGGCAGCACTTGAAAGATTAACAAGAGAAGTGAAGGGCAGCGAACTACGAACCATGTGTTTACAAGTGGTAAGTTCAATACAATGCTTCCTGCAACACCAAGAAAGACCCGGAAGAGCCCTTCAGCAGGAGTGTCCATAATGAAGATTAATATTATGTTATTATTACAGGCTATAGCAGCTCTTTACTACAATTCTCCTCTGTTGTTGAGTATCCTTGAGAAGCTACAGTTCCCCAATTCACAAGAGACTGTGACGGCACAGTTTTTCTCTCAGTGGATTCATGATGCTGACTGCTTTCTGGGGTAAGACCTATATCTGATTTGTGCATGAAATATTAAGAACAAAAATGATAGCAGCAGCAATAAAATGTTCAGTAGCAGAAACAACAACACAAGAACAGCAGTACCAACAACAACAACAGCAACATTAACAACAACAACAGCAACAACAGTAGCAACAACAACAAGCAACAACCACAACAGCAGCAACAACAACAGTAGCAACAACAACAGCAACAACAGAAGCAACAACAACAGTAGCAACAACAACAGTAACAACAACAACAACAGCAACAGTAACAACAACAGTAGCAACAACAGCAACAACAGCAGCAACAACAACAGAAGCAACAACAACAGTAACAACAACAACAGTAACAACAACAACAGCAACAGTAACAACAACAACAGCAACAACAGCAGCAACAACAACAGAAGCAACAACAACAGTAACAACAACAGCAACAACAGAAGCAACAACAACAGTAGCAACAACAACAGTAACAACAACAGCAACAACAGAAGCAACAACAACAACAGCAGCAACAACAGTAGCAACAACAACAGTAGCAACAACAACAGTAACAACAACAACAGCAACAGTAACAACAACAACAACAGCAACAACAGCAGTAACAACAACAGCAACAACAACAGCAACAACAACAGCAACAGTAACAACAACAGCAACATTAATAACAGCAACAACAACAACAGTAGCAACAACAGCAACAACAACAAGCAACAACATCAATATTAATAGCAACAAGAGAACTTATTGATTTATAGCTGTAGAAGTTGTTAAAGTCTAATTAAATTATGGTCCCATCCTGCAAATATCTTTCTTTTTTTAATTAATTTAATTTTTGTCATTTCCTCAGTCTCCATGATCGTAAGATGTTTGTACTTGGGTTCTGTTCGTTGTTTGACACGCAGAAGGAATCTCTACCGCAGTCCATCATCCTGCACATCTCACCTCGTATCATTCCCTCACTTCTATTGGTCTTTGCTGGTCTGAAACGAGCCTATGACTGTAAGTTCTCCATTCAATGAATTCTCTATCATTTTTTTAATGTTTAAGAAATTTTATTATACCCTGATATAAGTTAATCTGTTATTCAATTGGTTGGCTGCTTTGAGTTCATTCAACTTTTTTATCAATACCCTGAAACAACCTCTGGGCAGATCTAAGTCAGGGCATGGCTAACTCACAGATAGAACCCTGAAACAACCTCTGGGCTGATCTAAGTCAGGGCACAGTTAACTCAAGCTTATGAATTATCTATATCGTGTTTATTTCTTATAATTCAGACCGAGGTGGACTAGAAGAAGACAGCGACGATGAGGATGAGGAATTTGAAGAAGGTAAACTCATACTGAGTAATGTCAGATGAAGAAAATATTAGTTACAGCATTCTTATCATTGGAATACTGAAAACTATGAAGCAGGATTTCCCTGTTTTTCCATTGCGAACACAGTAATAATCTGCACCCTGAGCCGCAGGTTGCATACAGTATGCACCTATTATGTCAAAGAAAGGTTGTTGGGGCCAAAGCAAGTGATCTGGAATCTAGGCGCGCAATGTATTGTTTGTCACAGCGAACATTTCCAAGTGTTCTCTATGATTATCTCTTGTCAAAATGAAATATTTTCCACGTACAACAACGAAATATGCTTTTTCTAAAAGGTATTTGGTGAATCTTCTTTATTTTTGAGCAAAAGCTGCTGCAAACAAAATGTTGGCTGATTGACTAATTCATTCAGCCTGAGAGAAGTGAAATCATGTGGAAGGAAATAAATGATAAATGCAAACTGTTTATCTTTAGGATTTGTTTAACTAACTGATGTGTGTTTTGTTGTTTTATAGATGAACTAGAAAGTGATGAAGATGAAATAAATGAAGATGAAGTAGAATATATTGAGAACTTAGCAAAGAAGGTAAGCAACTAATGGACGAAGTAGAATATATTGAGAACTTTGAGAACTGTGCCAACCCTGCTTCCCAGGGAAATTATGAGAGCTTAATAGATACAGTAAGCCACGGACAAGTACTTTAAACACTTCGTTCATGCTTTCATTATTTTTTTTTGGCTGTATTATTAAATATAGCACAGAAAAAGATGTTTAAATTTGTTAAATGTTCAAACGCCATTTTGATTCTTTGTTCATCTAGGCAACAGAACATCTTGCGGATGATGACGACGATGATGAAGAGGAGACGCCCCTTGAGGGGTACACAACAGCAATTGACGAAGAGAGCATGGATGAATATATGGCATTTAAATCAACTCTACTAGGTATGATTGCATGATGGGAAGACCTTCTGCAACTTGTCTTAAATTTGTTCATTATGATTTGTTATGACAGCCAATAATGTTTCATCATGTCGAAATTATTTATTAACTCACCATAACAATCGAATGTACGACATGATTCATGAAACATTGCTGGGTGTAACATCCTGTTGGTGCCTGATTGTCCCACGCTGTGATATAAGGAACAAAACCGGTAGATTGTGATTACTGCGTCGCTGTCGGCTGGGGATGACGGTCGGAACATAGATCATAGATCACTGCTGCTGCTTCGTTTGTGTGTACGTTTCGCGTTTAGGGAGTTCTCACATAGGGCTAACCTCCAAACTTCCTTTCAGGATGCTTATTTTATTTATTTATTTTAGCTGCGTGTTAGTTTCTGCTTTGGCTCTCTTAAGTGTTTTATTCTATGTCACTGATAATTTGCGTCCTGAATAAAATACTATTGTATTGTTATTGTATTGTATTTGAGATGAGATTTAGGAAAAAAATTACATATCATGTCAATTATTTTCTTTGTTTTATTGTAGCGCTTCAGTCACGTGACCCCCAATGGTATGCTTCCATGATGAGTCCACTGACCAAGGAAGAAAATAATGATTTACAGCAAGTGTTTATGATCGCTGAGCAAAGGACTGCAGCTGCAGGTAGGGCAGGATATCCATGCAAACACCTGGATAAGGCATATGAATATGGAACTTCTGTTCGAGCAGATTTCATATGACATATGGCATGGTAACGGCACAGTGCAGACACAGCACTGAATGTAAAATGTTTTCATACATGACACAACACTGACATAGTCACAGCAAGGTGCAGTCTATGCTGTACGTTTTTCATAGTCATACGAAAGCTGCTCTTAGTTGCCACCCTTAGGGAATGTGTCAAGTGGATTATGAATAGAGGTTGGCTGCTTTATAGTTATATAAGTTACTGCAAGAATCTTCTCTTTGTGACTTTGACAACTGGTCACTAGATAGAGGTTGGTCGCTTAATAGAGGTATAAATTACTGTAAAAACCCTCTTTGGGACTTTGACAACTGGTCGCTAAATAGAGGTTGGTCACTTAATAGAGGTATAAATTACTGTAAAAACCCTCTTTGGGACTTTGACAACTGGTCGCTAAATAGAGGTTGGTCGCTTAATAGAGGTTTAAATTACTGTAAAAACCCTCTTTGGGACTATGACAACTGGTCGATAAATAGAGGTTGGTCACTTAATAGAGGTATAAATTACTGCAAAAACCCTCTTTGGGATTTTGACAATAGATGTTATAGCCTAGCAGTTCTAATGTCAGTAATACTTTAATTCTTTTTCAGAGTCCAAGCGTATTGAGGCACAAGGAGGATTTACTTTCCAAAATGTATCAGTTCCATCTTCGTTTACTTTTGGTCAAAACTCAAGCTGAACAAATTCAATCATTATAACAGTAACAAGAACTAGTTCAGTTACTGACAGGACAAGATGTTGAACATAAAAACCTGCTGGAAAAACACTGCTTCACAATAACAATTACCAGAACAAACCCTCAAGACTAGTTGTTTAATAGAATAGAGGTTATTAATTGATATTCCCCTTCACAGTTCACTGCACCATCTTTAAAGGTAGCCGTGCCTTTGCATTGAAGCTTCCCTGCTAGTAAAGTCTCCCTTGTTGACGAATCCTGGCAGAGAAAATGGGAGACTCTGTTAGCAGGGAACATCGAAGCAACACATGAGGTAATCTGGCAAAGATAAAAAAGGTCTCTATCATTGCAAGGTTATAACCTCATGTCTTGCTTCGATGCAAAGGCCCCGGGGGCCGGGGCAAAGGCATGGCTACCTTTCAAGATGGCACAGGAAACTGAAGGGGACTATTGTGAGGGGGATGGAGTGTAAACAAAAACAAACAAAAAAACATGAAAAAGTACAATGCAATTAGAGCTAAATACACTAGTACTATTAGAGTTAAATCACTAAGCCAGTGAAACAGATATTAGACTAATTTCAGAAATGAGCAAAGGACTGGGGATGAGTTTTGAATTTTAATCTAATAGACCATTTTTCGCATTTGATGAAAACCGCTGTTTTTGAAGACCACAGACTCATTTGCACAGGCTTAGCCTCGTTTATAAGTCAGCTATTCAACGACATCATTAAAAGTCTGTGGGATTTCAAAACATTGGTATTATTCAACTTGCACATTCTTTACATTACAGTTGACTTTTGCAAATCATTAGCAACAGCCAACTGTAATGTAAAGAATGTGCAAGTTGAATAATACCAATCCCACAGACTTTTAATGGTGGATTTGAATAGATGACTTATAAACGAGGCTAAGCCTGTGGAAATCAGTCTGTGGTCTTCAAAAACAGCGGTTTGCATCGAATGCGAAACTGGAGTATTAGCAAAAACGTTTTCTCATTTGAAAGAGCATCACAAGATTAGTAACTCTAGTAAATTTGAACAGGTTTGAGTGAAAAGAAACAGAGTTACAAGCTTTCGAATGTGTCAAAAATTTACAAAGAATGCATGGTTACAGGAACAAGCATCCCCCCTAACAATACATTCTTTGTAAATTGTTGACACATTTCAGAGCTTCTAGCTCTGGTTCCTTGCTCGTTTCTGAAATGGCCTATACACTTTAGTAGACCCTAATTCAATTGTTTTCTTTTGTGTCTATTTGACTATTACACTTTAACAAGCAATTTTTATTTCACGGGTTAAGTGATTTCACTCGAAGGACAAGAAAACAAACCATTTAGTGCGATTTGGTTACAGTAATTTTTCAGGTTTTACTTTTGGCCCTCAAGTTGTACTTTTTTTTAACTCATAAAGGAGAGAGGGAGAGAGAAATGTCCCTGAACTGAACAATTTCATTCAATAAAACCTTTATTATGCAAAAGAAATTTTGAATTTCAGACTGAAGGCTCATTAAAAAGTCACTAAAAAACGGAAATTTTTGAGTGAACCATTTATTGTAAATTATGTGACTCTAATGAGCCGGGGAGGGGGGGGGGGGGGTTGTAGCTGGTGAGATCATAGAATTTATCGCTAATTGTTCTGCAACAAAGCATTCTGGGACTGTTAACTGAATCAAAAGATCGTTTGTTGTTCTTTACTCTGAGAGCAGTCTTTCTTTCTCATCCATGGGCAAGAGGAAGCTTGTTTGATGTTATTTGATTGAATTAACAGTTCCAGAATGCATTGCTTCAGCACAATAGACCCCTTTCACATGACGTCCAAGCAGCTCAATTTGGAGGACAAAACAAAAGAATTTCAATCTCCTAAGATTTGGAAACCTATTGTTTTGTCCTCCAAATTGAGCTGCATTAAGATATACTGCAAGGGGTCTATGGTGATTTCGTCTGCTCCATTGATGATGTTTAGGAAAAATTGGGCTTCCTGTGTTATTGTGGAAGTGTGAAGACTGGGAACGAGGAAGAGACGTTTAAAAATAACCCGCGTGGAATGCCTTTTTTTTTTTGTTGGAGAAGAAAATCTTTCGATTAAACTGTTTTTGAGTCTGATTATTTTTAGACTTGTAAAACCATTTCAATAATGATAAAAAAATAAATCTTTAAAAACGCTTTTCATAAATGCCTCGGCTTCTAGGACTGGTACTTTCTATGCATCACGCAAGTTTTGCGTGACTGATTTTGATAACGATGCCTCGACGAAGATGCTGGCGTCTAAACGATAAAGAAAGTTTACCCTCTACTCGGAAATAAGATCACGATGAGTGGTCCTAGAAATTCTCTTGCGTGGAGTTACTACATGAGACTTAGTAGGCTGATATTTTCTGGAGGAACAAGAGCTCTAAGAGAATTGTTTGATTTTTACATCCCTCCAGAGGATCTAGCAAGAACTCTCAACGATGTGAAGCACATTAGTAACTTGACGATGATGAAGAGGAGGAGATTGATAACGATGAGTGATTGGGAATTGCTGTTTCCACCTTCTGACTCTCATGTTAGCTCAGAGTCTTGGGATATATCTTTGCTTTTGAAACTTCTAAGAAATTTCAAAATGTTACAGCCGCCAGCTACTGGTTGGGATATCCTACCAAACAGTAGTGATTTGTCTTTAACAGCAGATGTGGTGAGACTGAAATACTATAGGAATATTCTTGCCCAGCTTAACCTTGGTAATCTAACCGATGAGGAGTATGAACGTTGGTGGGAAGAAATCAAAAACGCCTTACTGAGGATCGTACATTTTTATGCTCCTAGTGCCGTCAGAGCTTGGGAAAAAGCTATTGATGAGCTTTTTGTTGCTTCTTTTACCGATGGTGAAGCAAAAGCTGGAGAAGGGGTGGTGTGCAGTTCCCCTACGTCACCTACCATAGACGATGTTCCTAGTCGATTGCCAGAAATAGGTAAGCTTAGGTGATAAACATACCCTAAAAACTTATGCATGTATCAATAATAAGCTCCAGAGGGGGAGGGGGAAGGATGCTAAGCTCGAGAGGGGGAGGGGAAGGGCATTTGATCGCTCTTGGAGTCCGATGATCTAGTATTAGTCAGTAAAAACTGACTGTTTGAAAGATAGTCTTATAAACGTGGCCGCGTCGTGTTAGGGGTCAACGACGCCACGAAAAAGAACACGCTTGACTGACGAAGCTTCACGCTAAACAACTGTATTGACATCTGCAGTAGTGCGGAAACAGCTTTCATTATAACTGCTTCATTACAAAGGCAATCGCAGAACTTAAGCAAAGTAGACGCAGAAAAAACTCACGCATTAAACTACAAGTCCAAACCGAAAATACAGTAGGACATGCGCATGTTTTCTAATTCTTCAAGAGAACACAACATTGCCTACATTTCTGCCAACTTTTGAGCGGTAGAAATACCTCCTACATTGTCTTTTGTTTTGCACTGGTTCCAGCACGTGCACCAAATAAAAGGAAATGTATTTCGTTCAATCGCTCTGAAGTTTCAGACTATGTCATATTTTTACATGCAATTTCTGAATCAGATAATGTCACCAAAATCCTAAGATAAACTTGTGATGTCATCACTTCAATACTCAGTCTCAAATGTATAGAAAAATGTGCTGGATAACAAGAGCTTGCCATCCAACACATTTTCCCGTACAAATTCTTTCATAAATATTTAATATTTACTCTACAATATGAGCTGTAGGAATTTAACATCGAGGAATAACGAGCTCTTTCCATTTCTGAGGTTCATCTTAACCCAACTCCTTTCCTTCATAAAGTAAAGGTGGGCATATGTTGTCAGATATCAGTGTCCAATATTTCAATAGATGACCTTATGTGCATGGCTGACCTTATTACAATTATAATATTGATTCAGTAAATGATGAAGCAGAAGCAGTAACGAAAACACCTCCTGAGATTCTTGCCAGTAGTCCTCAGGCCTTTAAAGCTTACAAAGAAGCCATTATAAGAGGCAAAACGAAAAATCGGCGAGTGCTGGTAACAGTAGTAGGACCATCCCGTGCAGGAAAGACAAGCCTGTTGAAAACTTTAAAAGGTAAGGACAGATTGCCATTGATTTTTCAAAGTGAGGATACCTTGCATGGATTACCCTGGGTTCCAGATAGTGTGGGCTTTTTGAAATTAAAAGGGGGGGGGGGGGGGGGGGACAATGCGATGAGGAATGGAGTCTGATGCTCAAGTTGTCTAGTGCTACCCCTGCAAATCAAAGAAAAAAATTTAATTTATATTTATTTCTAAGGCTGAGTCTTGCTAATATTGATTTCTGATAAATGCTTGAAGGAGAGGAGTTCGATCCTGAACAAGACAGCACTACTGGAGTTGTACTTCAGAAAGCTTTTTGTAAACCACGAGCGAAGTCTTGGTTTGCCGAGGAAGATAATGGCAAAGATGATTTATCAAAGAATCGTATTGTTGAATGCATAGCTCAGAAACTTGGAAATTATCAGATAAGAGAAAGCAAGGCAGTTACCGAGACAACTGCTACCAATTATCAAACTATTGCTGAACCTCACCCAAGTCAAAAAAATTTAAAAGATAACGACTATGAAACTGGAGAATCAGCAGTGGAAACTGACACAAGTTTACAACAATCAATTTTTAATGAAATTTCACAAGTTCCAAGAGAAATACGAGATTTGTTAGAAAAGCACATCAGGGACACTACGACGGGTGGCCAGAGAACAAACGAAAACGAAATTTCCTTAAAAACACTTGATTTTGCTGGACAGCAAGTCTACGAAGTTGTTCTTCCGTTATTTATGTCTTCAAAGTCAATCTACATATTGGTTTATAACTTAGAGGATGACCTCCTTTCTGATGCGCAGCCAAAGGTGAAACATGGAAACTCAGAAAGAGAACTCGAAAATCCCTTTCACATGACACATTTGGACGCTCAAGAGTTTTGGCTTTCTTGTACTTTATCGTATACAAAAAAGGAAGTTGATTCCATTAGTAGCAGGACCCCAGTTGCTCTGCCACCAGTATTTGTAGTTTGCACTCATGCAGATGTTTGTAAACAAGACCCAAAGAAAGTTGCTCGAGAATTGTGTAAGATTTTGACGCGTCCCGGAAACCCTTACGGCAAGCACGTTGTACAAGATGTCTACACCGTCGATAACACATTATCAGGAAACAAAGCAGTAAAGGATGAATCTGCCAAAAAATTGAAGAAGGATGTCGAAGAACTATCTAAATTGCTTCCGCAAGTAGATGAAGATATTCCAGTCACCTGGCTGAGATTTGAGGAGGAGCTTTCAAGACTAGTAGAGAAAGAGCAGAAGAAGTACGTTGATTTGGAAGAAGCTATGAGGATAGCAAACAAATGCAACGTCAACATAGCCACAGAATCCATCGAGTTTACGACACTATTAAACTACCTGCATGACTTAAAGACAATCATTTACTTTCAAGAAATCAGAACAGTTTTCATCGATACACAGTGGCTGGTCGATATGTTCGTAAAGGTCATCACAGTCATGCCATTTGAAGAGTGGAAGGAGTATGCTGATTATTGGAGAAAACTGGAAGACGAGGGTATTTTACAACGAGCCCTAGTTGAGCATGTGTGGAGTGACATAGCAAGTGATGGCCAAAACACAGTTGACTCTCTGCTTCTGATCATGCAGAAGTTTTCACTAATTTGTCCCTGGAAGCTGAATGAAGAAGAAGTGTACCTTGTTCCTTGTATGTTGTGTAACAGCAAGAGAACTGAGGACATCGAGATGTTGCTAGCTGATCAGAAAGCTTCAACGATGGTTATTCGTTTCAAGAGTGTTCATCTGCCTATGGGCATCTTCCCAAGGTTGTTTGTAGCTCTTGCTGAACATGGCAAGAAGGAATGGCCAAAAGGTAGTCTACCAAAGCTTCGTCCGAACTTTTGCAGGTAGGATGATTACTGAAAATTATTTGCACTCATTTAATATTTGTAGAAATACGTGATAATTCGCTAGTGAGTCTCTTCATTCTTTCTTTGCCGGGTGGCATGGGCACCAGGCAGAGTGAATTATTATAGGTTTTCTGGCTCTCTGGAAGATCGGGTAACACCTGTCCCCTTCCTTGTTGGAAAACTATTCTCCATTTCTTTCTTTCCATTTTCCAAGAACTTCGCTCATTGTCCTACGTTGTCATACAACAACGGCAAAAAAATAGCAAATTAAATCATATCTTGCTTGCTGCTTATTTCCCTCTTTGCTTATAGTATCTCATAATGCTCCATTTGTTAGGATGTTCAACGTTGGACAAGAAGGAAGGCTTGACATATGTATCACCTCAGGGATTCGAAACATATTTGTGACCGTCTACAACAAGAACAACATTGATGACCCATCAGTAACTAAGTTCTGTCAATCCATGCGCATATTACTTGATCAACTCTTTAACGCCATGCACCACACATGTCCTCGAGTGGAAAACATGGAATTGGAGTATGGCATTCGTTGTCCAGTCTGTACAAAGTCGAAAATGAAAATGAAATGCAGCTCTCATAAGAACGAGGGATGCAAAAGAGATACATGTCTGCACTTTGTCGGAGAGAAAGAGTTGAAGCTTGATAGACCAGAATGTTGTGAGGATGAGACGAACCCAGACACATTGATTAGAAAGGAGACATATTCACACTGGTTCCCTAAAACAAACAAACGTGTAAGTACAATCTGTTTTATTCATTTATCTATTTTTTTAGGCTACAGTAAAAGTGTTGATACATTGCCCAACAATGTTGGAAAAAGTTAACATATAGTGCAATATCGAAAAGAGCGCTTCAAAAATACAATATACAAAGAAGCCCCCCCCCCCCCCCCTACCCCTTTCAATGTTGTTCCCTGGGAATGTGGCTAGCTCATGTTACCAAACTTAAGCTTTGGTCATTAGACAACACTGCATGCGGAGGGGAGGGGAGGGGGGAGCGTGCAGTTACAATCATTCTCAGACACACGCGCACTCTTTCGAATTTTTCTGTCGCGACAAGTTAGTTTTTGGTGGACGTCAATCAAAATGTTTCCATAGCACTGTCGGAAAACACAAAGCTACAAAGGCATGTGTGTATGGAATGTCATGGAAACGCTTTGATTGACGTCCACCAAACCCTACTTTGTCGCGACAGAAACAATCGCAACATTGCGCGTGTGTCTGAGAATGGCTGTAATTAATTAGCTAACTAATTTTGGGAGCGTTGTGTGGGTAATGTTTCAACACATTTTGATTTTTACTGTAGAAACCAGCCTGGTGAAGTGGTAGACAGAAAAACATTTTAGTTTTGAGGTTTTGAAACTTGCATCGATAAGGCGTTACCGAGTATTTTATGCCATCTTTGTTTAGCAATCAGTTGTACAAGACTATAACCCCTCCCCTCCCCTTTCAAGGGTGCTCTGCTCCTTGAACTATGCATGATTTTACCTACACTACACAATAAAACCCATAACTACATCGACACGTACTAGGGCATGTTGGTCAGTCGGACGCAACATACAGTTTATTAATCATCATACCAGAAACTCATAAGTGGGTTGAAACGTGTAACACTACAAGCATGCTCCAAAATATTCAGAAATGCAAATCACATTTTTTTTTGACCATATTGGCCCCTTTCACGTGACGTCAAAGAAGCTCAATTTGGAGGACAAAACAAAAGAATTTCAATCTCCTGAGAATTGAAAACCTAATGTTTTGTCTTCCAATTTGAACTGCATTCCTACGTGCTGCAAGGGGTTTTTTGGAAGTCGCAAGATAATGGTCTTAACTAGGCCAACGCTACGAACAGGATTCTGTAGAAGTGGTATCAAGGGTAATAAGGGGAACCAGAATTAGAAACAACAAGACAAGAACACATTGTTGCTATTGCAGGATATCAGCATGTGTTTTGGGCTTGGCTTGTCCGCATTTCAATCCCATAATGAAACATTGAGACGTCATCCGTGGAAAGCACTATTACATTTTTTAAAAGGCTGTTGTATTTGTTTGTAGTCCCTGCAGGACCAGGACGACGATCACCACTTGGAGACGAACGATTATGACAATGGAGAATCAGGTTTGAAAACATATCAAAGTATTTCTTAGATAGCGCGATAGATATGATATCTATATGAGCTTGACTGGCTGCCTTTAGACACTGTAGTTCCCAGTATGCAATTTAAAAAATAGTTTTACCCGACCAAGTAAAAACCGAGCTCAAAAATCTGCCTTGATCAACGGCCTAAAATGTTACATAGTTCATAATCATTTATACATGTAGGGGCCTGAAAGAACTGGAGTTGATTGCGCCTTTCAAATCGCCAGTTATTGCACAAATGCCTGACTTACTTCTTTTTTCGTTAAATATCAGTTCTCAAAAATTGATCATGGACTTTGGACATTCTTTCACAGATTAAGGTGGCTCCAACTTAATTGGGAGTGGATTTCGTGATTTTTTTTAACTCGCTCGTATCGCGTTGAAAACACTCGGAGATTTCTGAATTTAGCCCATGTAGTAGCTCAAACATTTAGGATTTGAACGGTGTATTCGAAAGTTTATTTTTGAGTAGCGTTTGCCGTTACGGGCCGATTTTCTAACAGTTGTGTTTCACAATTTTGTCCTCCTGTCTGCTCAAAAATCGATCAATTCCCTTGAAACTTCGGATTCTTGGTAAATATATTGCCATAATTTTAATTGTCTGCCAAGTATGGAGAAACTCTATCGAGTGCAAGTAGCTCAGTGGTGGCTGCGCGAAGCAAATAGGTCTAAAAACTACTATAAAAATAATGCATCGATAGATTTTCTTCAAACTCGGTAGACAAAATTTTGACGGTTCATTTGCATTGTTTTACAGATAGCAAACCCAGAAAGAAACAGAAAATAGAAAGCAGCAATTCTCTTACACCATCAGAAGCAGAACTAGATGACATTGCCGAAGAAATCATCCAAATTTGGAAACGTCTTGGTAGAAAGCTTGAAGTACCTGAAAGTAAAATAGAAGAAATATCAAGGGACAACATAAATTATTCAGAAATAAGGGAAAAGGCCTACAAGATGCTTTTATTTTGGAAAGAATCTAGTCCTAACCCATCATATAATACTCTAGGAAGTGCTTTGTTAAAGTTAGGAAAGCGCAACCTTGCACAAAAGTATTGTGATATGTAACAGCTTACTGCTATTTTCATAAACATGCGAACTCGGTAGCTGCGAGCTGCACGCTGAAATTTGGTTATCGCTTCCATCAATCAAAAATAATCAGTCGGTACCTTTTATATTATAATTGGCGGAAGTGAAAAACCAAATTCCAGCGAGCAACTCGCAATTACAGAGTTCGCATATTTATGAAAATTGCAGTAATTGTTAGATGGAAACTATATTTTTTTAAAGATATATTATTTATATATATTTGTAATATAAGGTTTTTAGAGCACGATGAATCAGACAACGGGCATAACTAACCCGGCATACATAGTGTAATAACATAACATACTTTATTGAAAAGAGTTCATGCAAAAGCTAGCCATCGTTCAGTTCGGGCCCTCGCTAGCCTGTCGGTCGGGGCTCGGGTCATGGGGGCAATAGACCTAATCGGTTTGGGTGTAATGTTGTCCCATTTCAGACCACGTGTCATTCCCCAGAGTGTCATTTCATTGTTTAACGGTTGTACATGAGAAGACACATGAATATGGATACAACTCAAACAAAGAATCTTATTCTCAAGACCACGTGTTATTCCCTAGAGTATCATTTCTTTGTTTAATGGTTGCGCATGAGAAGACACATGAATATGGATACAACTCAAACAAAGAATCTTATTCTCAAGACCACGTGTTATTCCCTAGAGTATCATTTCTTTGTTTAATGGTTGCGCATGAGAAGACACATGAATATGGATACAACTCAAACAAAGAATCTTATTCTAAAGACCAGGTGTCATTCCCTAGAGTATCATTTCTTTGTTTAATGGTTGCGCATGAGAAGACACATGTATATGGATACAACTCAAACATAGAATCTTATTCCCAAGAGAATGACACGTGGCCTGAAATGGGAAAACATTACCCCAAGCCGATGAGGTCTATTAGTGAATAAGCGCTATATAAATAAAGTTTATTATTATTATATTATTATTATTTATTATTATTGGGGGGCTCGCAGGGGCTTGCGAATTCTCGTTCTCATGGCAACCGACTAGTTTACTCTGGTCGCTGTGTATTTGCCTGGGAAGTTGTGTTCACGTTTGTTCTTCCCACCCCTCTCTGGTTTATTTTGTGTCCCTCCCTCTCCACTGGTCTTAGCATCAGCGTGATGCACGGCTCTCAGGAAGAGCATTTATTTTATAGATGATGCAGATACCGTGTTTTAAATAAAGTTTATTATTATTACTAGGTGAGTCCAGGATGGAAACGGTTCCACAGTAACCGGCCAAGCACCGCGCTCATGCAGTCTATTCCCCCTCGCGTCAGGGGTAGACTGCTCGTGCCACGCATCTACGTACAACTTGACTGTTACTAAACGAGTGCGTTACACTATAACGTTAATCCGCTATCCGGCTCAGGTTACAGAATGATCACGGCCGCGCGCTGAGGTTTCATTTTACACCACAGGAAACCCGCGACATTTGTACGCTCTTGTTCATTGAGCTAAAGACACAGGGAACCCGTCAATAAATTAATAATGTCATAAATATATATATATATATATATATATTTAAAGCCTACGTACTGGAGCCGGGTTCCCTGTGAATGGCATTGGCAAACAGGTCTTAAAATTAAATCAAATAGGTGTTGGTATGTAGGTATCATAGTTTTACAGAGATAAATGTATCGGCTAAGTTTTTTACTATTTATATTTTACCGAACTTCGGGACTTGCCGTCCATCATAAGCTGACAGACCCAGGACAGACCATATGATAAGAATGTCTTTAAAAAATGCTTTAATCAGCTTTCTCTGGCAAAACACAAAAATATTTTATACAAATATATCTTTGGCAGATCTGGGTTTTTTTAGTTTATCCACTATTTGAGTGAAATTGGATTGTAATGAAATTGGATTGGAATTTTACCATTTTCCGTGTGAATTACCAGTTGGGCTATTTTTAGCATCCGCGCACAAATAATTTTCGCCTCACCCTACTCCTGAGCGTCAAAAATTGTGTTCTTCTGCCTGGTTTCAAAATTTTCATTGGTGGGGGGGGGGGGGGGGGGGAGGGGGTGGGTCGTTCCCCAGAACCTCTCAGGATATCCCCCCAATAAAGCTATGCTCTGCGTACACCAATGCCAAAGTGGACACTGAGCGATAAGGGTCTTGGGATACCTGTGTTTCATGGTCAAGCGCATGCTCATCAATACAAGGGGATTCCAATATGGCGGGTTACGGCAAACAGATTGCGGTTCGTAAAGTTTTTCTATGGGGAATATCTGCCATATACTTGTTCGCATTCTCTTCTCTTTACATCCAAATACCAGGTATATCACTAATGTAACTCTTCACAAAGTTTTATTCAAAATTTTACAATTTTTGTACAAAAATTCTTTGTTTGAAATCAGCGTCTGGCGAGAAAATCGTGCAAAACTCGCAGGTCGAAAAAATTATAATATTTAGAAATTTTGACTAAATGTTTTTCAGGTCTTTATGGTCGAAATGGTATCATGCCTGCAAAGATTGCACTCAGAGAAGGTAAGACCACAAAATAATATTTCAAAAAAATATTTAAGATCTTATTTGAGATTTATGAATGAGTCATTGAAGTTTTTTGGAGGGGAGGGGTGGGTATTAGACAATGTTACCAAAATAAAGTCCCATGAAACATAGGAGAGTGTAGCTGTATTTTATTCACCTCTGGGGTCTCAGGTTTGATTCTTGAATCCAGCATCACATGAGTAGAGTTTATTGGATCTCTCCCTCCTTGATTTGAGAGTTTTTCTCCAGGTTCTCTGGTTTTCCTCCCTACACATCAGCCCAGAGGTTGTTTCAGAATTCAATCTGTGAGTTAGCCATGCCCTGACTTAGATCAGCCCAGAGGTTGTTTCAGGGTTCTATCTGTGAGTTAGCCATGCCCTGACTTAGATCAGCCCAGAGGTTGTTTCAGGGTTCAATCTGTGAATCTGTGAGTTAGCCAAGTCTTAACATAGATCAGCTCAGGGCTAATGTTTCAAACACAACAAACTCAGCTCACATGATGCCAAGTCTAGGAATCAAGCCTACAGTAATATCCCAAAAATGATTGGCAAATTATGCAGAATTCTTAATTACCCAGGCCCAGAAAACTACTTTTTTAAGAAGTTATAAACATAAACCTGCCAAACTGTTGTTTTGTAGAATATGCGACCACTTGGGACAATTTTGTCAATAAACCTACACTGTTATGGCTCATGCCTCATCTTGGCTTAGACATAGAGACAGGGATGGAACTGCTTTGTCTTGTTGGTATAATGATTTCTCTACTGGCATTATCAATGGAATCCTGGAGAGACACGGTCTCATTTTTCATGCTGTGGTTTCTGTACTACTCTCTCTATCAGGTAATAATGATAAAATGGGATGGGATAATAAGGTTAATGGAATGAAAGTGAGAATTAATGAATGAGAAGTGAAAGAAACAAAATACAGGGTTTGATTGTTGAGATGAAATAAGTGAGTTTTATCTCATTTTAATTTCAAATAATAATGGTAAGATGGGATGGGAGAAGGAAAAGAAAAGAAAAAAAATTGATTCAGGATTTTGCAAATATTTTTTCCAGTGAATGATTAAGAAAAAAAAAATTATCATTATTATTCAATAAAATTCCTTCTTCAACTTTCCTTCATTATTCAGGTTGGACAAACATTTTTGTGGTTTCAGTGGTGAGTTTATTAGAATTTTTTTCTCTCGAATATAATTTTTTTTTTTTTTTTCTTATTCTCTAATTTTCAATCTTTTTTCCTCACTGTAGGGATATTTTAATGATGGAAGTAGGATTTTTAACTGTCTTAGTTGCTCCACTTCATTTTGTTCCCTTGAGGTATGCTTGAAATGTGACTCTTTAAACGTTATTGAGATCTGCTTCATCAACATAATCACACCTGTTTTTCTTTCTCAGTTCATCATTCACTCACCATGATGGCATCACATTTTGGCTTGTCAAGTGGCTGGCATTTCGTCTAATGTTCTGTTCAGGTGTCGTCAAGCTCAACAGTCAGTGTCCAACCTGGTGGGGCCTGACGGCATTAGATTGGCACTATGAATCTCAGGTAGGCTTTCTTGTTATCATACTTTTATATCCTTTTCACATGTGATAATCAATTCATCGATTCCTCCCTCCCTCCCTCTCTCCCTCAATCCATCCATCCCTCCATCCATCCATCTGTCATTCCATCCATCCATCCACTCATCCATCCATCCATCCATCCATCCATCCATCCATCCATCCATCCATCCATCCATCCATCCATCCATCCATCCATCCATCCATCCATCCATCCATCCATCCATCCATCCATCCATCCATCCATCCATCCATCCATCCATCCCTTCATTCAATCATTCATCATTAATTCCCATTTTCCTTCCATTTATCCCTTTACCTTTTTTCATCTGTAGTGTATCCCAACCCCCTTAGCCTGGTATGGCCATCAGTTACCCAGTTGGTTCCAGCGTCTGAGTATAGTATTAGTGTAAGTAATTTATTAAGTGTGTGTCTAATTTATTTTCTAAATTTTACTTTGAAACGTAAGCAAAATTTGATTTTATCAAATCCTGAAACAACCTCTGGGCTGATCTAAGTCAGGGCATGGCTAACTTACAGATAGAACCCTGAAACAACCTCTGGGCTGATCTAAGTCAGGGCATGGCTAACTTACAGATAGAACCCTGAAACAACCTCTGGGCTGATCTAAGTCAGGGCATGGCTAACTTACAGATAGAACCCTGAAACAACCTCTGGGCTGATTTAAGTCAGGGCATGGCTAACTTACAGATAGAACCCTGAAACAACCTCTGGGCTGATCTAAGTCAGGGCATGGCTAACTCACAGATAGAACCCTGAAACAACCTCTGGGCTGATCTAAGTCAGGGCATGGCTAACTCACAGATAGAACCCTGAAACAACCTCTGGGTTGATCTAAGTCAGGGCATGGTTAACTCACAGATAGAACCCTGAAACAACCTCTGGGCTGATCTAAGTCAGGGCATGGCTAACTCACAGATAGAACCCTGAAACAACCTCTGGGTTGATCTAAGTCAGGGCATGGTTAACTCACAGATAGAACCCTGAAACAACCTCTGGGCTGATCTAAGTCAGGGCATGGCTAACTCACAGATGAAATTGGAATTTAGTGTGTTGGGTTTTGTGGAGGGAGGAAAACTGGAGAACCCTTTGAACCCTTAAAACCCTTGAATCAAGGGAGAAAGCAAACAAACTCTACCCTCATGAGATGCGGTGTCTAGGAATTGAGCCTAAGACCCCAGAGGTGAGAGGGGAGTGTACTGCTACAACAAAACCCTGGATTTCATCAAATATTTTTGGTACTATAAATATATTATCTGCCCTTTGTTTTTAGATATGTTATTCTGATTGGTCTAAGCTGGCTATTCTTTGCACCTGTTCGGTCACTCAGGATTTTTTCATTCTACTCTCAGGTAAACTGTGAACATTGCATTTGATTGGTTTAGTGATATTCCTGTTATTCTCAGAGTTCTTCAATTATTGAGAGAGTACTAGAGTGATAATGTTGGTTTGCGTATGATGATGGAATATGAAATGTATATGTGATCGTACCATACTGAATGGACTCAGAAAAAATTCTGAGCCCCAGATGGGAATCGAACCCACGACCCTCCGTATTCTAGTCTAGTCGTATTCTAGAGTACTAGAGTGTTAAGACCATTCTTCCTTTTAAAAAGTGGCAAGGAATATTCTGAACAACACTCTCAATAATTTTCTTCCTTTAAGACATTTGTTACAGACTGACTTATTTATGTTTTTTCTTCTGTCCTTCCTTCCTTTCTTCTTCCCTTCCTTCTTTCACGATATTTCTTTCTGTCCTTCTTTTCTTCCTTTTATTTATTTATTTATTTATTTATTTATTTACTTGTTTATTTATTTATCTATTCATCTATTTATCTATTTTTTATTTCTCTATTTCTTTTTCTTTCTTTATTCATTCATTCATTTACTTATTTACTTATTTACATATTTATTTATTTTTTCATTTATTTATTTATTTATTTATTTATTTATTTATTTATTTATTTATTTATTTATTTATTTATTTATTTATTTATTTATTTATTTATTTATTTATTTATTTATTTATTTATTTATTTATTTATTTATTTATTTATTTATTTATTTATTTTGCATTTCTTTCAGTTGTTTTTCCAAGTATTAATTATTGTGACTGGGAATTACAATTTCTTCAACCTACTGGCTGTTTTTGTATTGTTACCAATAATAGATGATGAACACTTTATGACCGTATGCCCCTCTTGGCTTGGTAAGTCAGAAAGACAAGAAACAGACACATAACTATGGGTATTCCTAGACACACCCATACTTACTTGGGGGACACCCACAAATAACCTAGAAACAGACACCCATCTATGCAGCCATAGGTATTCCTAGACACACCCATACTTACTTGAGGGACACCCACAAATAACCTAGAAACAGACACCCATCTATGCAGCCATAAGCATTCATAGACACACCCATAGTTACTTGGAGGGACACCCAAAAATAACCTAGAAACAAACACCCATCCAGCCATAGATATTCCTAGACACACCCATAGTTACTGGGAGGGACACCCAAAAATAACCTAGAAACAGACACCCATCTATGCAGCCATAGGTATTCATAGACACACCCATAGATACTGGGAGGGACACCCACACATAACCTAGAAACAGACACCCATCTATGCAGCCATAAGTATTCATAGACACACCCATAGATACTGGGAGGGACACCCACAAATAACCTAGAAACATACACCCATGCAGCCATAGGTATTCATAGACACACCCATAGATACTGGGAGGGACACCCAAAAATAACCTAGAAACAGACACCCATCCATCCATAGGTATTCTTAGACACACCCAAAGTTACTCAGAGGGACCCCTAAACATAACCTAGAAACAAACACCCATCTATGCAGCCATAGGTATTCCTAGACGCACCCAAAGTTACATGGAGGGACACCCAAAAATAACCTAGAAACAAACACCCATGCAGCCATAGGTATTCATAGACACACCCATAGATACTGGGAGGGACACCCACAAATAACCTAGAAACAGACACCCATCTATCCATAGGTATTCTTAGACACAATCATAGTTTCTCGGAGGACACCCAGACACTCATTCATGCAGATTCCCTAAAATGTTCAGGCTTAGAACAGGATTCAAACTTAGAACTAGATTCGAACTCGTGATTCAATTATTTATGATACTTTTTTAATATTTTCAGTTTCAAGAAGCCAAGTCAGTAGTCATCAGCTTTCACCTCCCACATGGATTGAGAGGATCAAGAAGGTCTTAAGGAAGGTTGTATTTGCTGGAGTCATTGGTACTGTTTTCTACTGGATGGTAAAGCTGTTTGACTTGGAAATTTCAAAAAAGCATGTGATCAAGTCCAAAATAAGTAAGTAGGAAACTTTGTGGGTGTGGATAGTTTAGGGGGGGCGATGTGTGGTGGTGGGGGGGGATGTGTGGTGGTGGGGGGTGGAGTGTGTAGTTGTTGCAGGGCTTGAAATGATGGCTGGTCATCAGGCAATGTCCCTGGAGCAAGAATTGGTGCTCAACCGGTCAAATCTTGCCTTGGCAGTCATTTTAACCAGTAACATCGACCCAGAAACAAGGTATGACTAATTTTTAAATGACTGGTGACTGCCCCTGACTGTTATTTCAAGCCCTGTTAAAAAATTAAGAAATAAAAAATAAATTTAAAATTTAAAAAAAATGTACAGCACAGGATGAAATAATATATTTAAATGACTTTAAGAAAACCTTAAAGTTGTTTAAATCTAAACATGAGCTTTATAATACTAACTTTTAAAAATCTCCTTAAAGGTAAACATAAGAAAAAGGTAGCTTTAAGTGATATTTAGTTAGTCTTTACATAAACGTTATTTAAGTAAGTTTAAGATGCAGATTTGAGGTATCTTAAATGTGTAAAGAGATTTAAGGGGTTTAAATACATAATTATATTTTTTATTTTTTACATAATTTTTTATTTTTTTTAATTTTTTTCTTATTTATTTATTTATTTTTTATTTTATTTTTGTTTTGTTTATTTACATAGACTTTAAAAAGTCTATGTAAAGTCGTTTACACATTTACTTTGAAACTAAACATTTCCTTTTTTGGAAAGGAAACTCATGATCAGCAACGGATTTACTTTTAAAAACTTTAAGTAAAACAAAAGTTATATTTCAGTGCGATGCATAAAAGTATGACCACTTTTAATGTATTCGCATACTTCTATGCACGGGATTTTGATGAGAAGCTGTCTGGTTTTACCAAATAAGGCGTGTAAAGCTCGTTTGGCAGCAAAAAGCCTGTGCATAGAAGTATGCGAATACATTAAAAGTGGTCATACTTTTACGCGTCGTGCTGTAATATAAGATTTAATGAAGTTACAAAACTATCTCTTTCAAGAAAATACCTTTCCCAAATTGTCATGACTGACCACAGAACAATAGATACAAGGCGAGGCTGGAGCAAACAACTGCAGCAAATGTTTATGGATTTGAAAACTCCAGCCTGGACTTCAATTTTTTGTTCTGTTGTCAGTCAATTGAATCTGAGAAAAGTCTGTTATGCTAACATTCTTATTTGTATTTGTTTATTTAGCATTCTCTAAGGGAGAATTCTTTGATGCAATTGAGATGGTCACTCCAATCACAATATGGATAGGATTGGGCTCCCTGTGTATTGAAATACTGAGAGGTTTGATTGGGTAAGTGACTGGAATCTAGTCACCAGTCCTTTCTATTTGTATTCAATTAGAACTTATATTTCATTTACCAATCCATTTCATGCATCCTCCCAATCCCTTCTATTCATTCTAGCGGTCTATTTTAAATCTGCACCTCATTCATCTATCCTCTGTCCGCTCATCCTTGCATTATGTCCATCAACCCATCTCATCCATCCATCCATCCATTCATCCATCCATCCATCCATCCATCCATCCATCCATCCATCCATCCATCCATCCATCCATCCATCCATCCATCCATCCATCCATCCATCCATCCATCCATCCATCCATCCATCCATCCATCCATCCATCCATCCATCCATCCATCCATCCATCCATCCATCCATCCATCCATCCATCCATCCATCCATCCATCCATCCATCCATCCATCCATCCATCCATCCATCCATCCATCCATCCATCCATCCATCCATCCATCCATCCATCCATCCATCCATCCATCCATCCCTTCTAATTATTTAAAATATTTAAGAAACAGCTTCACCAGCTTCAAGGAAGTAAACAGATTACAAATGCATTTCTTATCTCTTGTAGCTGTATCATGGAGAAAGGTCTTGTGTTCAAGGTCTGGTCTGTTCTTCAATGGTTTGTGTTCTCTTTTGCTGCTCTCGGCATGTTTGCTATCAGTCTGGTGAGTGAGCATTTAGTACGATAGAATTTTTAGTTAGCAAATTTGATTCAATTATGAACACAAAAAAAACCTTTAAGAGTAACCCTCAAATCAAGGAAGAGACGTAGGAAACTCTACTCGCAGGGTCCAGTAGTCAAACCCTAAACCCCTGAGGTAAGAGGCGAGTGCACTACCACTTCATCATCCTTGAGAGGTACACTTGATCTGGACTTGATGTTAATAAATATTAAATGTGATTAACTAACATCATTGGCATCGGTGGCATCAGCATCATCATCAACTTTCATCTTCTTTGGCCCATCTCTTTCCTTTCTAAACTATCTGGTCATCATTTCTTCCATCTTCCCAATTCCCAGCCTTTCCCATATTTTTGCCACCCATGACACCTTGGGCGTTCAAGATTCCCAGCTGATGTATTTGCCTCTTTTCGTACCTCACAGGTTCCCTACACGGATATTGACTACGCCACACAACAAAAGGTCTGGCCAGTAATTAAAAGACTGAAGCACAAGACTGATTATCTGGAGCTAGTGCATGGTTATGGGCTGTTCAGGAGGTATGAAAGTCTTCCAATCAATAGGGGGCAATTTAGAGGCTTATTGCAATTTCTTTAGCATAACAACACTACAAGTAACACTGCTCCCTCTGGATTGGGGCTCCTGTGGCTTCCTGTGAAGAGAAGGACATGGGGATAATCACTTTGCAGTGTCGAACTTGGCCAATCTTATTATGTATCTATATTCTGGCACTCATGCACTCATTACATAACTGGTTTGTAACTAGTTTTTTTACTGGTTTGTGACTAGTTTTTTACTGGTTTGTAACTAGTCTTTTTACTGGTTTGTAACTAGTCTTTTTACTGGTTTGTACCTAGTTTTTTACTGGTTTGTAACTAGTTTTTTTACTGGTTTGTAACTAGTTTTTTACTGGTTTGTACCTAGTTTTTTACTGGTTTGTAACTAGTTTTTACTGGTTTGTAACTAGTTTCTAACTGGTCTTAATCTTATCGCTCAGAATGACTGGTGTTGGCGGCAGACCGGAAGTGATCGTTGAAGGAAGCAACTCATTGGAAGGACCTTGGAAGGTATGTCGTGTAATTCAATTATCTGCACATCTGCTCAAAGCAATGGAGAGATGGAGAGAGACAAAGCAGAATGCGTCATCATCCCTATTCAAATGAATAATGGGATTTTGCAGAGACATTTCTACAGAGTAACTATTCATCAAAGGAAATTCCAATTGGAATTCAGAAGTTGATTTTTGCTGAGGGAGGAAAACCAGAG
Organism: Anthopleura sola; assembly: GCA_023349425.1. NCBI lineage: Eukaryota > Metazoa > Cnidaria > Anthozoa > Actiniaria > Actiniidae > Anthopleura > Anthopleura sola. Next base: position 250,630 of record JALHLI010000026.1, read on the forward strand.
AATCTGGAGAGAAACCCTCGAAGCACAGGAGAGAACTAACCAGCAACTCTACTCACATATGACACTGAGACCAGTGGGACTTGAACCCGGGTTGCATTGGTGAGAGGCGAGTGCTGTCACCGCTATGCCACCTTTGCTTCCTGACATTCCCCCTCTCCCCTCCCCACTTTCCGAGAGCCACTACATCGATCACAAGTGCAAACAACAATAACAACAACAAAAACAACAAAACAAGCAAACAGGCCTATGTCTTTGTAGTAGTTTTTGTGTATCACAACCTGTAATAGTAAGAAAGCAATGCTGCAGGGACACTTACCATTAGTCTCTCAACATTTTGTTGGCGCTAGCTGCACTTTAGTCAAAACCTGGAAGTGAATTAGTCTTATCACAAAACTGTGTTTGCCTTGCATCTTCAGGAGTATGATTTTCTGTACAAACCTGGGATTTTGGATAAAAGACTTCCAGTTGTTGGTGAGTAGCCATAGTTACCATCCATCCATCCATCCATCCATCCATCCATCCATCCATCCATCCATCCATCCATCCATCCATCCATCCATCCATCCATCCATCCATCCATCCATCCATCCATCCATCCATCCATCCATCCATCCATCCATCCATCCCATCTGTCCATCCATCCATCCATCCATCCATCCACCCATCCATCCATTCATCCATTCATCCATTCATCCATTCATTCATTCATTCATTCATTCATTCATTCATTCATTCATTCATTCATTCATTCATTCATTCTCTCTGTCTTTGTCTCATACACAACTTCTACTCCATTATTCTATGTACACAGTTCTCAACTCATTTCAGTAAAGAAAAGAATAAAATATAAAATCGTACTAACATTATCCCCCCATATTCCAGCTCCTCATCAGCCTCGTCTTGACTGGCAAATGTGGTTCGCAGCTTTAGGCTCATACAATCACAACCCTTGGTTCGTCCACATGGTGTATAGGTTACTACAAGGAAAACAGGATGTCCTGGATCTACTGGACAAAAACCCCTTCCCCCACAAACCACCACAATTCATCCGAGCAAGTCTTTATAAATACCACTATACTAGACTGCCCAAGAATACTAGTAATGTGTTTGAAGCTATCCATAATGCTGGGTAAGGAACACAACAGTTTAGCATTTAATTTGAAGACCACAGACTCTTTTTAACATGCAGGCTTGCACTAATTCCCAACCTTTTAACATCACAAAATATTTCAATCCTCAAGAGGAGTTATTTTGTTTTTGACCCTCAGGTTGGAAATTAGTAAAGACCATTAAAAGTCTGTGGGATTTCAAAACATTGGTATTGTTCAACTTGCACATTCTTTGTATTACAGTTGACTTTTGCAAATCATTAGCAACAGCCAACTGTAATGTAAAGAATGTGCAAGTTGAATGATACCAATATTTTGAAATCCCATCGACTTAATTGTCTTTGAATAGCTTACAGGATGATGATAATGGTGGTGGTGATGATGATGATGATGATGGTGATGATGATGATGGTGGTGGTGATGATGGTGATGATGATGGTGATGATGATGGTGATGATGGTGATGATGGTGATGCTGCTGATGGTGATGATGATGGTGGTGGTAATGACGATGATGATGGTGATGATGATGATGGTTGTGGTGATGATGATGATGGTGATGATGATGGTGGTGGTGATGATGATGATGGTGGTTATGAAAATATAAACTAAAATGCTTTATTGTTGAATTATTTCAGGTTAATCAAGAATTGGTGGAGAAGAGAATACACAGGGGAATACCTTCCTATTGTATCTTTAGACGAACCCTCCTTAGTCACGTGGTTAAACAACTTTGGCTATGCTAAGGTAATGAACATGTTAATGTGAACTCTTTGGTGGTCGAATACAGTACAGGGGTACTCCAAGTCAGCTGATCTGAAATAGTGACGTAGAAATGACGTCACAGCAAACTGAAGTGTCATGAAGTCTGCGAAAGTTGAAAATTTTATATCTGAGATAAATCTAGATTTTCAGGAGAGGTATTTTTAAGATTTTGCATACATTTACTATGATGTTCATTATTGAGTGGGAAAATGAAATAAAGAAATAACCGTTTCCCGAGTCGCTGGGCTACTAAGGATGACACCTCAGTTTTGCAAATTTTCTCGATTCTGATTGGCTTATATTTTTTCTCAGATCAGCTGGAGGTTAATGGGCAATCACAGGTAGCCCAAGCTATGGTTTTGAATATATATAGAGAGGATGTATGGCAGATCAAAAAATTTCTTTAAAATAAAGTAAATTTCCTATTTTATTGTTTCTTTACCGGTATGTCAATGTTTTATTGCATGTTTTGTGGTTTCCTGACGGTTTGGTTGCATTTTAAGGCGATTTTAGGAAATTTTATCTCCTCTCTAAAGACGATTGCCCATTAACCTTCAGCTGATCTGAGAAAAAATATTAGCCAATCAGAATCGAGAAAATTTGCAAAACTAAGGTGTCATCTTTAGCTTGGGCTACCTGTGGGGCAATAAACTACCGTCTATCAAATAAATCGATAGAATGCGTAAACGTGTATGGTAACCGTGAAATACTTGCAAACGATTTATCTATTGCCTGATTTAGGTGTCGCGACTTTTTTCTCGAGCAGGGCGTAGCAATGAAAGCAGTAATGGTAGTTATAAAAACAGAAACTTGAAACACGTGTAACACCATCACCATGCTACGGTATATTCAGATATGCAAATTAGGAGTTTTAATGCCATATTAGGAATGTTAAGCTTGATTTAAGATGGCCGCTTGAATCACATATCAAATGAAATTTGCTGAATTTCATAGGAAAAATATTGAATTTCCAATTAAGTTAAACTGGGATTTTTTTGGGATTTTTTCCCAATATTGTTTTATGTAGCACTTTTCCAATATTGGGAAATTCCAAAGGAAACCCAAAGATAACCCAAAGATAACCCAAAGATATCCCAAAGATAACCCAAAGATATCCCAAAGATAACCCAAAGATATCCCAAAGATATCCCACAGGAAAAAATATTGAATTTTCAGTTTGGGGAAAAAATGGGAAATTATTGGGATATCTTTGGGTTATCTTTGGGTTTGCTTTGGAATTTCCCACTAATATTGGAAAAGTGCTACATAAAACAATATTGGGAAAAAATCCCCAAAAAATCCCAGTTTAACCTATTGGAAATTCAATATTTTTTCCTGTGTTTGCTGTCTTTCACAGAAAATTTACTGAATCTTAATGAAAAATTTGGTCTGTCTTTAAGTTTAGTTTTGAGAGTTTTTAAAGCAAGAGAATGTGATTTACTGAGAAGAAATTCATTGACAAAACATCTGAATATTCTGGATCATCGCACTAAAGAAATGTATGGCTGTTATACGTTTCAGTCTCCTTGTAAGTTTCTGATAAAAATTGGTAGAATTATTATATTTCTTTCATCATAGAGTGATCCATGGCCTGAGCATCCGTCTGGTAGGCTGTACCACTTCATTAAATATCTTCGTTCTGTGGTGCGGACATTAGATGCTGTAATGTTCATCCTGGTGCTGTTCTTGTCTGGTGCTGTGATTGGGTATGGTCTCTCTTGACCAGCCACTAAATAAACAATCCTTCAGGTGGGCATGAATAGGTAGCAGGGTTCCCACGGTCATGGAAAAGTCTGTGAATTCTGATTTTTTCAAGGTCAGGGAATTGTCAGGGAATTTTGATTTTGGTCAGTTAATTTTTGCAATTTACCCAAAAGTCAGCAAAAAGTCAGGGAAATTCTGTCAGCCTTCAAAAAGTCGTTTTAAATTTGGAATTTTTAGTTGGGCTTCCTGTGGTTGAACTACCATTTTTCATAAAATGAGTGCACAGTGTGGTCAGTGAAAAATGGTTTTTGGTCAGGGAAATGTTAGGGAATATTTTTCCAGATGAGTGGGAACCCTTGGTAGATATGTTTAATACGTGGTCACGATTTGCTGGATTTCGTCTGCTTCTGTTTTCTGTAATATTCAAAAGTCATTCATGTCTTCTCATGCGCAACCGTTAAACAAAGAAATGATACTCTAGGGAATGACACATGGTCTTGAGAATAAGATTCTTTGTTTGAGTTGTATCCATATCCATGTGTCTTCTCATGTACAACCGTTAAACAAAGAAATGATACTCTAGGGAATGACACGTGGTCTTGAGAATAAGATTCTTTGTTTGAGTTGTATCCATATTCATGTATCTTCTCATGTACAACCGTTAAACAAAGAAATGATACTCTAGGGAATGACACATGGTCTTGAGAATAAGATTCTTTGTTTGAGTTGTATAAATATTCATGTGTCTTCTCATGTACAACCGTTAAACAAAGAAATGATACTCTAGGGAATGACACATGGTCTTGAGAATAAGATTCTTTGTTTGAGTTGTATAAATATTCATGTGTCTTCTCATGTACAACCGTTAAACAAAGAAATGATACTCTAGGGAATGACATGTGATCTGATATGGGAAACATTACACCCAAGCTAAAAGGGTCTATAATTGCCTTTTGAAAAAGTTAAATTTCTTTAACAAATATATTTTAAATATTTTCCAAATCCTGTGCGAGAATTGTATTGATAAAATGTGGCTAATGGTACCAGACAATGATAGATACTTAAGAAAATAAAACAAGCTATATTTATCTTTGCTCCTTTTTAATTTCAATATACCAAATCATTACACGACGCAAGGTCAGTTTGGAATTCTTGTTGTACAAGGTCAGCCTCGATTTTGTGTAGAACATTCACGTGTTCCAGTGAAGGTCCGTGGAATTTCAAAGTGTTTGTATTGTTGAAGATGTGCATTCTTTACTTTACCGTTGGTATTTGTGAATATTTTGATGCTGAAAGACTGAGTAAATGAGTCTATAATCAAGGAACAGCGGTATTGTACGAATTCCAAACGGTCTATTTATGGTTTTCAATCAGCTGATAAAAGTATTTGATTCTCATTATCTGCTCCAAATGGTGGTCAAACACTGACCACCATGTGCTGTCAACCAGAAAGAATTCTATTGAAAACTTGCGAGTCAACTGATGAACATTCCTCACGAGACAGGAAATGACGTATAAAGTGAATGTGTGTTTTTTTTGGAGAAGGACAACTAGACTCATTTTGGCGTTTAGCACCACAAGTCCCGCCCATCCGCAAAACTTATAAATAAAGCCAGGGTATAGGTGAGTTGCTATGACAAGGAGGAGTAATGTCGGAGAAGGTTCAGAATCAGGCGAAGCTAACATTGCAACAGTTTTATTTCTTGAAAGCAATCTTACTACAGATTCATTTAAAGCCAGAACAGTTTTACAAACTAGGGAAAACTGACGAGCTTTTGTGAAAAAGTTGGCATATTACAGTGAGGACACTCGAACCGTGAACACTTTAAGCACTTTTTTAAAATTGTATCCTGTAACTCATCCCTTAAGCTATTCAATTGAAAATACAATTTATTTTCATCACTCGGTGTATTGCAATTCAATGCTTTATTTTAGAGGGTTTGAAGGATTAGAAAGACCTGGAAAAAACTTGAAAGTGGTCACAGTCCGTGAACATCTCCAAGTACCTTCACTTTAGTTCCACAAGATTTTGTCACAAGTTTGGATCAACAGTGACATAAATAAAACGCTTATAGATTTGCAGTTTCACTGCCAGTTAAAGAAAAAAATCGTTAAAGTAGCTGCTCTGCCGTTCACGGTTTGAGTTTCCTCACTGTAACATCACAATGGTTTTTCTAGTAAACATAAGGTATCGTTATTGCACGTGCAGAGGTGGGAGGCTTACGAAAAGCAGCTGTAATCGATCCATTTCTGTCCTGCAGATTTATCATGACATAGCATGTCCTGCTTGTTGTCTCCGTCGATGTCGGCCAAAAATAATACTTTAGTTGGACCAGAACACTGACGTTTAAGACCATCGATAGTCCTTCCCGTAAACAGACGGCTTACTAGAAAATATAGAGAGAAACAACAGTTATCGTCATTATGAGGAGAAGGAGAATATCAACACGAACCAAATTGAAAACAATAACCAGAACGACAAAATCAGCAACAAAAATAATATGAAAAACAACCGATAAGAACAACAAGAACAACAATGACAACAACAAAAAATTCCTCGACAAAACCTGTTGGGACAATTTTCGGACACCGAATTGTAGAATTTTTCAAAATGCCCCAAAAAAACCCCGCTCCCCTATCCAATGATGCCTTGAAAGGTTTGGTGGAACTTACACTTTTAGGCCAAAGTCTTCCCTTTAACCCAAAACTGCATGAAAGGATATCTGCTGCGTGCTGTAGTACTCGCAGTGTACGGAGCGCGATAAAGTTTTTCAGCAAAACGTTTTTTATTATAAAATCAGTAAACTTACCTTGGGCACCAGCAAATAAAATGTCGGTTTTCCCATTCGCCCTGTTCTTGCACGTTATGTCAGCACGGTTGTCTCCGTTCATATCTCCAACATGGAAGTCTTTTCCAGCGCACCGAGCTCTGTTCGAGTACCAGTCGTTGCGTCCAGTAAATGAGCCTCCTGGTTGAGCCAACATCACCGTATTCGTACCTGCGTTGTCATGGCACAAGAGATCGTCTCTGTTATCGTTATTAAAGTCCCCAATGTAGATTGCGGTTCCATTTCCTAGATTGCACCATGTTATGGCCTTTTCCCAGGAAGTTCCAGGAAAGCTGCCATCTGTGTTTGCAAGCGATATCCACATCCGAGTGCCGTCATGGCATAGAATGTCATCTCGACCATCACCATTGAAATCTCCGACTTCCAATTTGGCTCCTGCATGATAACACCATCCCATGGCATTGTACCAGGAGGTTCCAGTGAATTGGCCGGCGCTGTTGGCAAGAGCAACCCATTTGTTTCCTGTGGAATCATGGCATAACATATCTGCCCGTCCATCTCCGTTGAAGTCTCCAACATGTAGTTCAGCTCCTGCATGATAACACCATCCCATGGCCTTTTCCCAAGAGGTTCCAGTAAATTGGCCGTCGCTGTTGGCAAGAGCAACCCATTTTTTGCCTGTGGAATCATGGCATAACATATCTGTTCGTCCATCTCCGTTGAAGTCGCCAACATGTAGTTCAGCCCCTGCATGATAACACCATCCCATGGCCTTGTTCCAGGAGTTTCCAGTAAATTGGCCGGCGCTGTTGACCAGAGAAATCCATTTTTTGCCTGCGGAATCATGGCATAACATATCTGTTCGTCCATCTCCGTTGAAGTCGCCAACATGTAGTTCAGCCCCTGCATGATAACACCATCCCATGGCCTTGTACCAGGAGGTTCCAGTGAACTGGCCGGCGCTGTTGGCAAGAGCAACCCATTTGCGGCCTGTTGAATCATGGCATAACATATCTGTTCGTCCATCTCCATTGAAATCGCCAACATGTAGTTCAGCCCCTGTATGATAACACCATCCCATGGCCTTGTACCAGGAGGTTCCAGTGAACTGGCCGGCGCTGTTGGCAAGAGCAACCCATTTGCGGCCTGTTGAATCATGGCATAACATATCTGTTCGTCCATCTCCATTGAAATCGCCAACATGTAGTTCAGCCCCTGTATGATAACACCATCCCATGGCCTTTTCCCAGGAGGTTCCAGTGAATTGGCCGGCGCTGTTGGCAAGAGCAACCCATTTGTTTCCTGTTGAATCATGGCATAACATATCTGTTCGTCCATCTCCGTTGAAGTCTCCAACATGCAGTTCAGCTCCTGCATGATAACACCATCCCATGGCCTTTTCCCAGGATGTTCCAGAGAACTGGCCGGCGCTGTTGGCCAGAGCAATCCATTTGTATCCTGTTGAATCATGGCATAACATATCTGTTCGTCCATCTCCGTTGAAGTCGCCAACATGTAGTTCAGCCCCTGCATGATAACACCATCCCATGGCATTGTGCCAGGAGGTTCCAGTGAACTGGCCGGCGCTGTTGGCAAGAGCAACCCATTTTTGTCCTGTGGATTCATGACATAACATATCTGTTCGTCCATCACCATTGAAGTCCCCGGTAAAAAGTTTGCTTCCTTTATGATAACACCATCCCATAGCTTTATACCAGCTTCTTCCTGATAGAGAACGTAAAACAATTATCACTCATGTATTATGAAACTATTAGTTCTTGGCGTCACCAGCTTTCACCACTAGTATTGGGAGTTACAGCGAGTGAAGGGTGGCGTTATAGCAGGGCATTCGCCTCTAGTAACTTCTGGGTTCTCGTGGTCAATTCCTGGTCTCTATATCACTATAAGGCCGTTTGCATGATGGCGTCATTCTAGTACAGGCCCGTTTGCGATTTCTGCGGCAATTTTTGAAAAGATAATGAATTTTGTCTTATGCTTCTAAAGAGACATTTGCTCAGGTAATCTTGTGTCCTGAATAAAACCTTACGAGTTAATCCTTTACTATTCTTGACTGTGCATGACCAAAATCGCCTAAAAAATCGCTAGTGTAAACGGACCTTACGGGTACCAAAATGCTTCTCGGATTTTTTCATATTCAAATTTGTATTTGTATTTCCTCATCAATAATAAACTGAACAAAAGAAAGTGTGCGAGGGATTCTGATATTTGTAGTTAATGACGCCATAATGCAAGTGTCCCATAGATATTTTAAATAACAGGGCCTGTATTGGGTTTATTGACAAATGCCCTAAAATTTAACTGAAACCAGAAAAAAAAGCATGAAATTTAACTGACAACTTACAAAAAAAAAACAACTTCAAATTACAACTGAAATCTGGATCACCCCATCCAGACCCTGTAATACATTTGATTGGAGATTACCAATATTACAATCGAACTCACTATTGCGCCATGCTGTCAAACTGAGTCGATAGTTCAACCCATTGAGCAAGACACTTCTACAATACAGCAAACGAAGCCCTCTAAGTCAATTGCCGGATTTCAAGTCGAGAGGGGCTGGTTACGAGTTCCTAAATTGTGATGATGACAACATAAATCTCACATAGCCAAAAAGAACACATCGAGCTATACAAAATTCCGAAGTTTGGTGTTAATCGGATCAATATTGAACGACTTACAGCCATTCAAAACTACATAGTGTTCCCTGCGCCATCGTGTACGGAAGCCGTGCCTTTGCATCGAAGCGAGAGGAACGGTGAGCTTGTAATCATAGAGACATGTGAATAATTGTCCAAGGTGTTAAAAAAGGTATCATTGCAAGCTCACCGTTCGTCTCGCTTCGATGCAAAGGCATGGCTACCTTTCAAGGTGGCGCAGGGAACTGTGAAGGGGACTATTGGAACCTATATGGACCTCTTTATACCTTTGTATGCAAATTGCCTATTTCAGAGCACATGACAAGCATTCCCTTGAGAAATGTTCTTTTGTTAAAATATTTACACATGAAAGTATCAATTCCCAAGAGTGGCATCACATGCTCTGGAATGGCCACAACAAAAAAACGTAGGTAAAGAGGTCTATGTTTTGCCTTCCAAATTGGGGTCCATTCCACGGACCTTCACTCCAGCTGAGCGGTGAACCCGGCGCGCTAAACATGAGTGGACAAAATTGCCGGCCCTGACGCAACTACTAATCAATGGTTTAAAAAATATTCACTAAGGTAATTCTATGGTAAAACCTGTTAAAAAAGTCTGTTTGCCCAGCTAATAATGGTAAAAGTTTTTATCTTTCAAAATAAAAGCAGCCGTCCGACCGTGCTAAATTTGGGTTATACGAGGGCCGGCGACAAAACAGCAAAACGTGCTGTGATTGGCTGAAACAAAATTCACCGCTCAGCTGACTGGAACACATGAATATTCTACACAAAATCTGAGGCTAACCCTGAGCAACAGAGAACTCGAAACTGGAGTAGAGTGCTTACACTATGTCCATGAAATAAAATCTAAATAGTTACTACCTAATAGTTTTTATTTAGTGACTATTAGTCACTATCACTCTGGAACAGCTTCAGTAACAATAAAGTATGCCTCTATTAAATAAAGTATTATCTTTCTATTGTCTTGAGTATTTGATTTCCCTTGTGTATTGTTACTGAAGCTGTTCCAGTTGAGTGATAGTGACTAATAGTCACTAAATAAAAACTATTAGTTAGTAACTATTTAGATTTTATTTCATGGACATAGTGCAAGCACTCTACTATGAGCAACATGTACTTACTGCAAGACCCTGGTTGGGGAAGAGCCACTGAGTAGGATACCAAACACCCCAACAGCAAAAGAGACTTCAAAATCATCATGACGGCGAATCTTCCTTCTAATAGAGCTATAGAAGTGAATCTAGATTTGGAGTATTGGTCGTTGCTTATATAGCATTTGGGTGACTTTTCTTAGAACCTTGGCCTTACTGTCTTACACAGGAAATCCTTCAATTTTACAGCTCTAAGTGATTCTTGAGGAAGTGTCCTCAATCAAATTCCGGTCACTCAATCAATCATCTTTATTTACCGAGGGTGTGACGTATCCCTGACAAACCTGAAATTATGACCCCTTGCAGAATGTCGAAATGCAGCTCAATTTGGAGGACAAAACAATAGATTCCGACTCTCATGAGATTAAAATTCTTTTGATTTGTCCTCCAGATTGAGCTGCTCTGATGTCACGTGCAAGGGTCTATAAATCTCGCTTCCATAGAGTTATAGAAGTACAGCTAGATTTGGTGTGTTGGATATGGCTTTCCTCGGACCTTGTCCGGGCACTTTGACCGTGTTTCCGCTAGCCTGTTTATCTTGATTGTATTAAAATTTAAGAATGACCTATAACTAGTTAAACAGGAAATCACTCAATTTTCCTGTTCTTCGTGATTCTTGAAAAAGTTACCTTTGCCATTAAAAAAATCCTCTGTGTCAACGAAATAGAGCTCTTGACAGTGACGTCAATCGTATGAAAAAAACGACTTCGCTTCCAAAACGAAAAGCGGCTCTTTAAAGCTTTTATTTCTAACTTTTTCTTCATGACAGAATTTGTTGCTCAAGTGCTCAAGCTAAAACAGTGTTCATGATTCAGACTCCTCTTAGTTACCGTTGCTATGTCCCACAAGGTCAACAAACTTGCTAGAATATCTCAGAATTTAAAACTTGGATTCCGGAAAATTGGTTATAAATTGTTTTTTAATTGTTTACTGTCCTGTGAAAATAAAATAAAATTCCCTCGTAATCCTTGTAGTACTCTTTAAAACAGATACTGTGTAGTTGTTTGTAGGACAAGAGTGTATGAATTCCATGTGGAAAACTGCTGCAACGGTGATTGGTTTGCTATTGTCTGAGCCAGAAGCATGGTTTACCTTAAAATTATATAAATAAGGTTGGAGGAAAAAAATTGGGGAGATCAATTTATGTCAGTACCAATTCAATATCTAATAATTTTTAATGAACAAATTGGTAAGACATTTTTTTTTTGAGCTCCTGGATTTGTATGATATTTGCAGGTATGGAGTTCCAAACTTTGTTCTTCTTTGACATCATTTTTGGCTGACTTTCTAGATCTGTTGCCCTGTTGAACATCAATCAATTTTCAAGCAATAATCACTTAGAAGATGGATACAGTGTAAAGTGGTGGCCGTGTTCAACTGATGTCACGATCCCAACGGAAAAAGTTTCCGATGCAGCACGTACAAAATCTGAATTAAGAGCACGCTGGAATGGACAGGATATTCTTCGGATGGCTTCCGGTCTATTCTTTTCCCTGTTGGACGTCAATCAATTTTCAAGAGTGATCGGGCTGATTTTAAAGCACTAAGTTGTTTGAGGATATTTTAATATTATACTTTCTTTTTCAATATTCCAATCGAGGAATAATCTACTAGACTTCGAGTAAATATCAGATACGTTAACAGTTAAGAACTTCATGATCACGAAAACATTTAGAAATCCAATACTAATAGAGTCGTAAAGTGTGACGTCACGTTGCTATGACAGCACAATTTTCAGTTCTAAACAAACCAATATGGCGTCTATAGCGTGATCTTCTCTCGGCCTTTGTTGTGCTTTTGAATGGTGTTCCTAGAGATTTCAATCCCGTAACAATTCTTCAAAGATAAAAGATGTCAAAATAATCTTCTACATTAGTAATGCGATATTTATTTAGCGGAGAAGAGGTCAAATTTATCGTTGTTTTCGCACTCGTCGAAGGTCATCATGGTACAGCTGTGCATTCTTTACTTTACCGTTGGTATTTGTGAATATTTTGATGCTGAAAGACTAAGTAAATGTGTCTATAACCAAGGAACAGCGGTATTGTACGAATTAGAAACGGTCTATTTATGGGTTTCAATCAGCTGATAAAAGTCTTTGATTCTCATTATCTGCTCCAAATGGTGGTCAAACACTGACCACCATGTGCTGTCAGCCAGAAAGAATTCTATTGAAAACTTGCGAGTCAGCTGATGAACATTCCTCACGAGACAGGAAATGACGTATAAAGTGAATGTGTGATTTTTTTTTTGGAGAACAACAACTAGACTCGTTTTGACGTTTAGCACCACAAGTCCCGCCCATCCGCAAGACTTATAGATAAAGCCAGGGTGTAGGTGAGTTGCTATGACAAGGAGGAGTAATGTCGGAGAAGGTTCAGAATAAGACGAAGCTATCATTGCAACAGTTTTATTTCTTAAAACCAATCTTACTACAGATTCATTTCAAGTCGAGAAAGTTTTAGAAACTAGAGGAACTAACTACATTATTACAGCATTTGATTCATGGGTTAACGTGACGCAGAGCTTCCCAAAGGAATCTTATTATCCTCCTGCAATAGCGGTACTTCATGTGACATGTTATTCATCAGTCGCAACCAGAGATCGATTGGCTGGTGATACAGAGCAAACAGTACCCATCATAGCTCCCTGCGCCATCTTGAAAGGTAGCCGTGCCTTTGCATCGAACCGAGACGAACGGTGAACTTGCGATAATAGAGACCTTTTTAACACCTTGAGCAATTATTTACATGTGTCTATCATTGCAAGCTCATCGTTCGTCTCGCTTCGATGCAAAGACACGGCTACCTTTCAAGATGGCGCAGAAAACTGTGAAAGGGACTATTCAATGCTTCATTTTAGAGGGTTTGAAGCAGTACAAAGTTCGGAAACAATAACGTGAAAAAACTTTGTGTTCACGATCCTCACTGTAACATCACAATGGTTTTGCTACAATGGTATCGTTATTGCACGTGCAGAGGTGGGAGGCTTACAAAAAACAGCTGTAATCGATCCATTTCTGTCCTGCAGTTTTATCATGACATAGCATGTCTTGTTTGTTGTCTCCGTCGATGTCAGCCAAAAATAAAACCTTAGTTGGACCAGAACACTGACGTTTAAGACCATCGGTAGTCCTTCTCGTAAACAGACGGCTTACTAGAAAATAAAGAGAGGTATATATCATTATGAGAAGAAGGAGAATACCAACAAGAACCAGAACGACAAGATCAGCGCGCAACAAAAGTAATAAGAACAACAACCGATAAGAACAACAAGAACAATAACAACAAGAACAACAATAAGACGTAACAACAACAGCAATAACAACAACAACAACAACAACAAAACAATCCTGGTCAAAACCTGTTGGGACTTTTTCAATTTTCGGACACCGAATTGTAGAATTTTTCAAAATGCCCCAAAAAAACCCCGCTCTCCTATCCAATGATGCCTTGAAAGGTTTGGTGGAACTTACACTTTTAGGCCAAAATCTTCCCTTTAACCCAAAACTGCATGAAAGGATATCTGCTGCGTGCTGTAGTACTCGCAGTGCACGGAGCGCTTACCACTTCGCCACCCCAAAATCGTTTTTCAGCAAAACGTTTTTTATTATAAAATCAGTAAACTTACCTTGGGCACCAGCAAATAAAATGTCAGTTTTCCCATTCGCCCTGTTCTTGCACACTATGTCAGCACGGTTGTCTCCGTTCATATCTCCAATATAGAAGTCTTTTCCAGCGCACCGAGCTCTGTTCGAGTACCAGTCGTTGCGTCCAGTAAATGAACCTCCTGATTGAGCCAACATCACCGTATTCGTACCTGCGTTGTCATGGCACAAGAGATCGTCTCTGTGGTCGTTATTGAAGTCCCCAACATACACCTTGGCTCCATTTCCTTGATTGCACCATGTTATGGCCTTTTGCCAGGAGGTTCCAGGAAAGCTGCCATCTGTGTTTGCAAGCGATATCCACATCCGAGTGTCGTCATGACATAGCATGTCATCTCGACCATCACCATTGAAATCTCCGACTTCCAATTTGGCTCCTGCATGATTACACCATCCCATGGCATTGTGCCAGGAGGTTCCAGTGAACTGGCCAGCGCTGTTGGCCAGAGCAACCCATTTTTTGCCTGCGGAATCATGGCATAACATATCTGTTCGTCCGTCACCATTGAAGTCTCCAACATGTAGTTCAGTCCCTCTATGATTACACCATCCCATAGCCTTGTGCCAGGAGGTTCCAGTGAACTGGCCAGCGCTGTTGGCCAGAGCAACCCACTTTTTGCCTGCGGAATCATGGCATAACATATCTGTTCGTCCGTCACCATTGAAGTCTCCAACATGTAGTTCAGCCCCTGCATGATTACACCATCCCATAGCCTTGTGCCAGGAGTTTCCAGTAAATTGGCCAGCGCTGTTGACCAGAGAAATCCATTTTTTGCCTGCGGAATCATGGCATAACATATCTGTTCGTCCGTCACCGTTGAAGTCTCCAACGTGTAGTTCAGTCCCTCTATGATTACACCATCCCATAGCCTTGTGCCAGGAGGTTCCAGTGAATTGGCCAGCGCTGTTGGCCAGAGCAATCCATTTTTTGCCTGCGGAATCATGGCATAACATATCTGTTCGTCCATCTCCATTGAAGTCTCCAACATGTAGTTCAGTCCCTGCATGATTACACCATCCCATAGCATTGTGCCAGGAGGTTCCAGTGAACTGGCCCGCACTGTTGGCCAGAGCAACCCATTTGTGTCCTGTTGAATCATGGCATAACATATCTGCCCGTCCATCTCCGTTGAAGTCTCCAACATGTAGTTCAGTCCCTCTATGATTACACCATCCCATAGCCTTGTGCCAGGAGGTTCCAGTGAACTGGCCAGCGCTGTTGGCCAGAGCAATCCATTTTTTGCCTGCGGAATCATGGCATAACATATCTGCCCGTCCATCTCCGTTGAAGTCACCAACATGTAGTTTAGTCCCTCTATGATTACACCATCCCATAGCTTTGTGCCAAGAGGTTCCAGTGAACTGGCCAGCGCTGTTGGCCAGAGCAATCCATTTTTTGCCTGCGGAATCATGGCATAACATATCTGTTCGTCCATCTCCGTTGAAGTCGCCAACATGTAGTTCAGTCCCTCTATGATTACACCATCCCATAGCCTTGTACCAGGAGGTTCCAGTGAACTGGCCAGCGTTGTTGGCCAGAGCAATCCATTTTTTGCCTGCGGAATCATGGCATAACATATCTGTTCGTCCATCACCATTGAAGTCCCCGGTAAAAAGTTGGCTTCCTTTGTGATTGCACCATCCCATAGCTTTATACCAGCTTCTTCCTGATAGAAAGTGGTAAACAATTGTTACTCTCATGTATTACATGAAACTATTAGTTCTCGCTTTTCTCTTCAGGCTGTTATTTTAAAATAAAAACAATCTTTGGGCTGATCAAAAGCAGAGTACGTCAAACCCACAGATTAAATTGGAGTGTAGCTTCTTAGGTTGGGAGAAAACATCACAAGGCACCCAGGGGCGGATACGGGGGATGGATTGGGTGGATATTCACCCTCCCTTTTTTTAGAGGTGTTAACAAAACTGGATTGATTACATCTCGTATCTAATTCGAAATCTTTATCCTAAAACGTCAATAAACACCGAGCTTAATTGGACGATTCTTCGTTCGAAACTTGCCAAAAATGCGAAAAAGGGATCAGATGTTGCCCGAAATGCAAAAGTGCCCGAAGTGCTCAAGGGTGCTCAAAATGCAAGATAGTGCTCCAAAATTGAAAAAGTGCACAGCGCAATTGGGACAGGCCTAACTCTGATGGAGAATTGATACCTTGAAGGAGCTTTGTATAAGATTATCCACTCCCCTTTGTAAAATCCTGGATCCGCCCCTGACACCACCCTTGATTCGCAGTAACTCCCTATACTAGTGGTGAAAGCTGACAAATAAGCAAAGCTGAAATCTGGATCGCCCCATCGAGTCCCGTAATAAATTCGAATGGAGATTACCAA
Source organism: Anthopleura sola (assembly GCA_023349425.1). Classification (NCBI taxonomy): domain Eukaryota; kingdom Metazoa; phylum Cnidaria; class Anthozoa; order Actiniaria; family Actiniidae; genus Anthopleura; species Anthopleura sola. The sequence continues at coordinate 266,837 of JALHLI010000026.1, forward strand.
TATAATAATAATAATAATAATAATAATAATAATAATAATAATAATAATAATAATAATAATAATAATAATAATAATTTATATAGCGTAAATTACATGGATTATGACCAAATAATCAACATATTGGAAATATAAACCTCCATAACTTAAAGACGCATCACTCAAATGAAGAAATATTTCACCATTCAACTATTCACCTCATGTAGCATCAATACTGAAAGTATCAAGGGTACCCTGGTTCCAGATGCGCTTTTATATGGCGAGCCGTTGCGTGTCTGAGAATTGGAACCTATTGTTTTGCCCTCCAAATTGGACTGCATTCCGACGTGCTGCAAGGGGGCTATTCCACGAACCTTCACTGGAACACGTGAATATTCTACACAAAATCTGAGGCTTACCCTGAGCAACAGAGAACTCGAAACTAGTGTATTATGAGCAAAATGTACTTACTGCAAGACCCTGGTTGGGGAAGTGCCACTGAGTAGGATATCAAACAGACCAACAGCAAAAGATACTTCAAAATCATCATGACGGTAAATCTTCCTTCTAATAGAGCTATAGAAGTGAATCTAGATTTGGAGTATTGGACGTTGCTTATATAGCAATTGGGTGACCTTTCTTAGAACCTTGGCCGGGCCGGCTTACACAGGAAATCATTGAACTTTGCTGCTCTACGTGATTCTTGAGAAAGTGATATTTTCCATAAACAAATTCCGGTCACTCAATCAATCACCTTTATTTACCGAGGGTGTGACGTATCCGCCCTCACAAACCTGAAATTATATCGTATATACCCATTGCAGCATGTCGGAATGCAGCTCACGGCAATTTGGAGGGCTAAACAATAGGTTCCAATTCAGGAGATTAAAATTCTTTTGTTTTGTCCTCCAGATTGAGCTGCTCTGATAGCACGTGCAATCTCGCTTCTATAGAGTTATAGAAGTAAGGCTTGGATATGGCTTCTGGTGACCTTGTCCGAACACTTTGACCGTGTTTACACAAACCCGTGAATCTAGGTTGTGTTAAATTTTAAGAATGACCTATAACTAGTTAAACAGCAAATCACTCAATTTTACTGTTTTTCGTGATTCTTGAAAGAGTTACCTTCTCCATTAAAAAATTCCTGTGTGTCAACGAAATAAAGCTCTTGACAGTGACGTCAATCGTATGAAAAAACGACTTCCGAATTCCAAAACGAAAAGCGGTTCTATTGAGCTTTTATTTCTAACTTTTTCTTCTTGACAGAATTTGTTGCTCAAGTTCTGAATTGTTTCAGGTGGAGGGTAGTTCACTGAGGACACTTTTCGATTTTTCGATCGATTTTAGGGAAAGATCAAAGATCAAGATTTTATTGGGAAAGATCAATTTATGTCAGTACCAACTGAATATCTAATAATTTTCAATGAACAAATTGGTAAGACATTTTTTTTAGCTGCTTGATTTGTATGATATTTGAGGGTATGGACCCCCCCCCCCCCCCCCCCGGGGGGTATGGAGTTCCAAACTTTGTTCTTCTAGATATTTTGCCCTGTTGAACATCAATCAATTTTCAAGCAATAATCACTTAGAGGATGGATACAGTGTAAAGTGGTGGCCGTGTTCAACTGATGTCACGATCCCAACGGAAAAAGATTCCGATGCAGCACGTACAAAATCTGAATTAAGAGCACGCTGGAATGGACAGGATATTCTTCAGATGGCTTCCGGTACATTTTTTCCCCCTTGTCAATCAATCAATTTTCAAGAATATATATTTGTTTTTAAAGCACTATTAAAGTGATTTGAGGATATTTTAATATTATACTTTCTTTTTCAATATTCCAATCGAGGAATAATCTACTAGACTTCGAGTAAATATCAGATACGTTAACAGTTAAGAACTTCATGATCACGAAAACATTTAGAAATCCAATACTAGTAGAGTCGTAAAGTGTGACCTCACGTTGCTATGACAGCAAAATTTTCAGTTCTAAACTGACGTCTATAGCGTGATCTTCTCTCGGTCTTTGTTGTGCTTTTGAATGGTGTTCCTAGAGATTTTAATCCCGTAACAATTCTTCAAAGATAAAAGAATTCAAGATAATCTTCTACATTAGTAATGCGATATTTATTTAGCGGAGAAGAGGTCAAATTTATCGTTGTTTTCGTACTCGTCGAAGGTCATCATGGTACAGTGCTTTTCAATCGAGGAATAATCTACTAGACTTCGAGTAAATAACAGATACATTACCACTTAAGAACTTCACGAAAACATTTAGAAATCAAATACTAAACTACGAGGTCAAAGGGGTCTGAATTGAGGGGATTTCCCTGTTACGATTAACCTGTCTAAAAATATATATACAAAACGGGTTGCGGTAAAAAAAAAAAAAAAAAACTGAAACGGCGCCGGGAATCGTAAAGAGCGGAAAGAGCTGAAATTCAATACATTTTATTAAACTCAATTTTTTTGTAAGAGAATCAACATGAATTTCTGAAACTTCAGAAATACTCATGTTTTACGAACAAGAATCAACATCGTATCAATCCAAAACATTAAAAAAAAATAAAAAAATTTAAGTACGAGGGATACTCCACCACAATACTCGCTCAATATTGCTGCAAATGACCTGAAACTTCACAGAGACTCGAAGCAAAACACGAAACACAAGTAGGGACATTTATTTGTGTGATTTACTGATTTTAATTTTTTTCGAAAAATCACCATACATTGCCTTATAAGTTCGATAGGAAACCACAGAAACCCAGCTTGGGCTACCTGTGCATTGTTTCGAAAGTCTATAAATACTGGGTTGCCTGTGGCAAACCAATCTTAAAATGAGATTCGATTTTTTCCTTTTTTCCGGTCGCGATCATGATAGGACGAAACTCGTAACCATAGCAATTGCCTGTCCAATGGAGTTTTGGTTTGTCTATTTTTCAAATATGATTGGATACATGTTGACAGAATTAATCACATAATAATATTGATCATAAGGAATTTTGCTTGGTACGTTGCCACTGTATCATTCCTTCGAGGTTCTTCGATAGAAAATTACTTATTAGGGCTGTTTTCTTGATCGAGGTTAGTGTCTGTAGGCATGTGGCCTACCATTATCTTTAGCTCTTTTAACGGTACGCTCAAACTACTTACAAACGCACATGCCGTGCGTGGTAGACCCACACTAAAAGATGTTATTGAGCGATTTTGGAACGGGTTGGTCCACGTAGTCAAAGAGAGAAGTCTGAGAATCTATGAGCTATCTTTGAGAATCTATGAGCAAACTACGGTATGAGAATCCCGATTATATTTCATATCACTTGACTTTCTTCATGATTTGAACACATCACATTTAGGGATTATTTTAGCTTTGCCAGTTTTCATTCTCTTAGTTTTTCCACCATTTATTTTATTTTATTTGTCGAATTTCCAACAATAAAAACGGCTGTTATCTATGAACCAAAAGAAGAAGAAGGAGGAGCTGTCGAGGAGGGAGAATGTAAAGTTATTTAAAAAGACAAAATCTTCATTGCAGCAGTCTTTAATTTTCGACTCAACCAATTTTACTACAACTATCTTTGGCTGTCAAGCTAAGCATGCATTAAGTGAACATACGCAAAGCTGCTTAAAGGAATCTTAGCCGGTATCCTCTTGTACGTGCTGAGGTGGAAGGCTTACAGAAAGTACCCATAAACATCAGCACAAACACGACCTCTGTTATCACCCTCGGCGTAATTGAACAGATCTTCACCGTACCAAAGCTTAAGTCTGGATTTTGGGCCAACGTATATTGGGGTGTTGAAGCTTTTCTGAAGAACGAGGTGGTTTGAGTTGGAGTCAAATCCACGGAGGCTGTACCACTTACCTCTCCTATGGACGCCTGTTGTGAATCTGTAAAAAAAAAAAAAGAATGTGTATATTTGAATGTATTTTAAAAAATTATGTAAATCAACTTTATTTAGAGAGGGCGACACGTGACAGTTGCAACTAATAAACTTGTGGTCCTCTATGTTTTACGTCTTTGAATAAGACAGGAACACCATGATTTTATGTGGTCATCCGAGCAATGGCGAACCGACCGACCTACCAACCGGAACAAATGACCAACCGATCGACCGACCTACCAAGTGACCAACCAACAAATCTAAAAAGTGACCCGAAATGACTAACCAACCAACCGGTGATCGACCTACCAACTCTGTAATCAAATGACCAACTGAATCACTTACTTTGCTCCAACCTTTGGGAAGAGGATCTCGTTGTTCTTATCTGTAATGAAAACATTCAAAGGGGTGTTTACGATATTTGGAAAGTTGTGACATCCCCAATTGCTGTAGTGTATTCTTTTCAATCGATGGTCACAAGTGATCTTGCCACTCCGATGAACGAGCTTTACGGCGGCAAGGAATCCCTCTGAAAGAGGTTTAAAGATGCCTGGGCTGCTGTTTCTTCCGGCGAAACATACAGGTGCTTGATCCTGGCTTAGCTTTTTCCAGCCGTCTAGAAAGACAAGTGAATTTAAACATGTTAGTGAGCCAGCATACTCCCAGACCAGCATTATCTTACAATATCCCAATATTTGTGCTATTTCATGTTGTGGGCCAAAGTTAGAAACCAGTCATTTGTAAGTAAGAAATAAATAAATACCGAGAATGGAGGCAATATTGCCGACATTCGAGGTATTTAATGAGGTTTTCACATTACGGCAAATCCCAAGAGAAAATAGTGTGATAATGTTGACGCGAACTAAGAGAAATCACAAGCCAGAGGCTCAACGCGAACTTGGACCGAATTAGAATTTAGAACCTGGAGAAAACCCTCGAGAACGCCATGAGTGAACCAAGAAGCAACGTTCCACATATAAGATTGATATTTCAAGATTATCACGGAATATATAAATATGAGCAAAATGTACTTACAAGATCTTATCTTCCATGGATTGGGAATTGCAACCGAGTAGGATACCAAACAACCCAACAGCAAAAGAGACTTCAAAATCATCATGACGGTAAATCTTCCTTCTAATAGAGCTATAGAAGTGAATCTAGAATAGGAGTGTTGGACGTTGCTTATATAGCAATTGGGTGACCTTTCTTAGAACCTTGGCCGGGCCGGCTTACACAGGAAATCATTGAACTTTACTGCTCTACGTGATTCTTGAGAAAGTGATATTTTCCATAAACAAATTCCGGTCACTCAATTTACCGAGGGTGTGACGTATCCGCCCTCACAAACCTGAAATTATATCGTATATACCCATTGCATCCTTCAATTTTACTGCTCTACGTGATTCTTGAGAAAGTGTCCTCAATCAAATTCCGGTCACTCAATCAATCATCTTTATTTACCGAGGGTGTGACGTATCCCTGACAAACCTGAAATTATGACCCCTTGCAGCACGTCAGAATGCAGCTCAATTTGGAGGACAAAACAATAGATTCCGACTCTCAGGAGATTAAAATTCTTTTGATTTGTCCTCCAGATTGAGCTGCTCTGATGTCACGTGCAAGGGTCTATAAATCTCGCTTCTATAGAGTTATAGAAGTGGAGCTAGATTTGGTTTGTTGGATACTGATGGCTTTCCTCGGACCTTGTCCGGATACTTTGACCGTGTTTCCGCTAGCCTGTTTTCCTAGATAGTATTAATTTTTAAGAATGACCTATAACTAGTTAAACAGGAAATTACTCAATTTTCCTGTTCTTCGCGATACTTGAAAAAGAGACCCTGTATTCAGTTACTGTATCCTCTCTTCCGGTTTGAGTTTGAGATAAAACAGTGTTCATGGTTCAGACTCCCCTTAGTTACCGTTGCTATGCCCCACAAGCTCAACAAATTAGCTAGAATATCTCAGAATTGAAAACTCTTATCATGGAAAATTGGTTATAAATTGTTAATAACTGTGAAAATGAAATAAAATTGCCTCGTAATCCTTGTAGTACCACAGGGAGCCCAATCCTTGTAGTACTCTTTAAAACAGATACTGTGTAGTTGTTTGTGGGACAAGATATTAATTCCACGGGGAAAACTGCTGCAACAGTGATTGGTTTGCTATTGTCTGAGTCAGAATCATGGTTTACCTTGAAATTATATAAATAAGGTTGGAGGAAAAATTTATGTCAGTACCAATTGAATATCTAATAATTTTCAATGAACAAATTGGTAAGACATTTTTTTTTGAGCTGCTAGATTTGTATGATATTTGCAGGTATGGAGTTCCAAACTTTGTTCTTCTTTGACATCATTTTTGGCTGACTTTCTAGATCTGTTGCCCTGTTGAGCATCAATCAATTTTCAAGCAATAATCACTTAGGACTGACAAACATGGATACAGTGATACAAAAAAAAAAAAGGTTTTGAATCCGGTTAAAGTGGTGGCCGTGTTCAACTGATATCACGATCCCAACGGAAAAAGATTCCGAAGCACGCTGGAATGAGGAACCAGGATGTTCTTCAGATGGCTTCCGGTCCATTTTTTTCCTTGTTGGACACCAATCAATATTCAAGAATATATATCTGATTTTAATGCACTATTAAAGTGATTTGAGGATATTTTAATATTATACTTTCTTTTTCAATATTCCAATCGAGGAATAATCTACTAGACTTCGAGTAAATATCAGATACATTACCACTGAAGAACTTCACGAAAACATTTAAAAATCAAATACTAAACTACGAGGTCAAAGGAGTCTGAATTGAGGGGATTTCCCTGTTACGATTAACCAATATACAAAACGGGTCGCGGTAAAAACAAAACTGAATCGGCGCTCGGAATCGTAAAGAGCGGAAAGAGCTGAAATTCAATACATTTTATGAAATTCAAATTTTTGTAAGAGAATCAAATTGAATTTCTGAAACTTCAGAAATACTCATGTTTTACGAACAAGAATCAAAATCATATCAATCCAGAACATATCTATGAAATTAAACCGAACACCCGTAAACTTTTAACATATCTAGGGACTTTAAACTCTAAATATCCATGAATGCTGAAATGTTCGGCATTGTTTTGAAAATCTATAATGGGCTATAATATTTTCCTGATGAAACAACAACAAAATGCTGGACAACATACCGATTATATCACTTGACTTTCTTCGTGATTTGAACACATCACATTAAGGGATGATTTTCGCTTTGCCAATTTTCATTCTCCGAGTTTTTCCGCCATTAAATTTTTTTTTATTTGTCGAACTTCAAACACGGAATAGAAACGGCTGTTATCTATCAACCAAGAGGAGGAGGAGCAGGAGGAGGAGGAGAAGGAGGAGCAGGAGCAGGAGCAGGAGCAGGAGCAGGAGCAGGAGCAGGAGCAGGAGCAGGAGCAGGAGCAGGAGCAGGAGCAGGAGCAGGAGCAGGAGCAGGAGCAGGAGCAGGAGCAGGAGCAGGAGCAGGAGCAGGAGCAGGAGCTGGAGCAGGAGCAGGAGCAGGAGGAGGTGACGGAGGAGGAGGAGAAGGAGGGAGAAGTAAAAGTTATTCAAAAAGACAATCATCATTGCAGCAGTCTTTATTTTTCGACTCAACCAATTTAACTACAACCATATTAAAAGTTGGATCAGAAACAAGTGGAACTAATTTAAAATTACAGCATAAACCTTGAACCAGAATTGGCTGTCAAGCTTAGAATGCATTAACATACGCAACACTACTTAAAGGAATCATAGTATCCTCTTATACGTGCTGAGATGGAAGGGTTACACAAAGTACCCATAAACATCAGCACAAACACGACCTCTGTTATCACCCTCGGCGTAATTGAACAGATCTTCAGCGTACCAAAGTTTAAGTTTAAGTTTGGTTTCTAGGCTAACGTATAATGGGGTGTTGAAGCTTTTCTGAAGAACCAGCTCGTTTGAGTTGGAATCAAATCCACGGAGGCTGTACCACTTACCTCTCCTGTGGACGCCTGTTGTGAATCTGTTAAAAAAAAGGGGATCCAATAAAGAATGTGTATAGACCGAATGCCAATATGGCCGCCACTGACTTTCAGAAATGAAAACCTAATAAGCACCACCATCAGAAAGAGCAAGCAGAAATATGTATTTTTGGAAAGTTTCATTGCTATAAATGAAGCTATTTGGAATCAAAATTACAGAGATTTGTATGCGTTCAGTGATTTGTTTCCTTTATTGAGAGAGAGTGACACGTGACCATTGCAACTAATAAACTTGTGGTCCTCTATGTTTTACGTCTTTGAATGAGACGGGAACCCCATTTTATGTAGTCATCCGAGTCATCATGACCAACCGACCGATCGACCTACCAAATGACCAACCGACCGACCTACTAACCGGCACAAATGACCAACCGATTGACCGACCTACCAACCGGAACAAATGACCAACCGATCGACCGAACTACCAAATGACCAACCAACCGACCGACCTACCAAATAACCAACCAACCGACCGACCTACCAAATGACCAACCAACGGACCGACCTACCAAATGACCAACCAACCAACCGGCCTACAAACTCTGTAATCAAATGACCAACTATATAACTTACTTTGCTCCAACCTCTGGGAAGAGAATCTCGTTTCTCTCGTCGGTAATAAAAACATTCAAAGGGGTGTCTACGATATTTGGAAAGTTGTGACATCCCCAATTGCTGTAGTGTGTTCTGTTCAATCGATGGTCACAAGTGATCTTGCCACTCCGATATACGAGCTTTACGGCGGCAAGGAATCCCTGGGAATACCAAGAAGCCGGGTTGAAGATGCCTGGGCTGCTGTTTCTACCGCCGAAACATACGGGTGAATCGTACTTGCTTAGATCATTCCAGCCATCTAGAAAGACGATTGAATTTTTGAACATGTCAGTGAGCCAGCATACTCCCAGACCCGACTTAACTAATTGATAAAAATTGTGCCAATTTACTAACTAATCATCAATGGGTATCAGCAATTGATAATTAACAATTAGAAGACGAACTCGAGATTTCTATCGGCTGATAGTTGACGAGGGGCTCCGGCCCCGAGTCAACTATCAAAGCCGATAGAAATCGAGAGTGAGTCTTCTAATTGTTTTAGTAAAAATCTCAACTAAACTATACTATACTAAACTAAACTAAACTTCACAAAAGCGCGAAGGAAAAGCCGCCATTTTTTCAAAACAAGTCCGGCTTTCTCTACCCACTATGTATCGGCTGATAGATAGTGAGTACGTTAGCCAATCAGAATGCAGGATTTGCATTAGTATAGTAGTAGAATTTTACTAACAATTGATAGTCAAAAGTTCAGTGAGTGCAATTGATATTAAACAATTAATGAATGAGGTTGAGCATGATATCGTAAATAATCAAGACCAAGGCCGTGTTATCTGCCGAAGCCGTAAGCTGAGGAGGATAAAATGGCCGAGGTCTTGATTTCGTATTTCCATTTCCAATGTGACCTTGAGTGAACTCGACATGATAAATGTATTATCTGTAGGTAAAACCTACAATTGCCCTGTGGTGTTATCATGCTTCGTTCTGTGCGACAGCGCGCGCGCGGCCGTGATATGATTTCAACAGTTGGAAAAAACAATTGATAGCAATAGGCCTTTTCCAACAACAGGTCACGTGACCCTATCCTCCTTAAATCGAGCAGCCTGGTCAATGAACATCAGAAATAAAAAGAGCACCTCAATATTAGCAAGAAGACAAAGTTTAAGCTCCTAATGTTGACTATAGGCTTTAAATATAAAATTAAATATTTTATAAGGATTTGTATGGGAAAACAAATTTATTATCAATTTTCCGCAATCAGAGTTCTAGCTAATTTGTTTAACTTGTGGGACATAGCAACGGTAACTAAGAGGAATCAGAACCAAGAATTGCTCGGTCTCCCAAGCCAGAGGCTCGACGTGAACTTGAACCAACTTAGAATTTAGAACCTGCATGGAGAAAACCCTCGAGAACGCCAGAAGTGAACCAAGAAGCAACGTTCCACATATAAGATTGACATTTCAAGATATCACAGAGTACTATTATGAGCAAAATGTACTTACAAGATCTTGTCTTCCATGGATTTGGAATTCCAACCGAGTAGGATACCAAACAACCCAACAGCAAAAGAGACTTCAAAATCATCATGACGGTGAATCTTCTTTCTAATAGAGCTATAGAAGTGAATCTAGATTTGGAGTATTGGACGTTGCTTATATAGCAATTGGCTGACCTTTCTTAGAACCTCGGTGGGACACTTGCTCAGGAAATCAATCGATTATACTTTTCTACGTGGTTTTTGAGAAAATGACCTTTCCATAAACAAATTCCCGTTTCAGCAAAATAGGAACCTATCCTTGTCACTGACAAAAAGCCGCCTAAAACTTTGAGAGCGGAATCATGAAATGTATTCATGTTCACCGTGGCATTATTTCAATAAGAAACTAGCTGTAAATACTGAAAACTATCGTAAATACTGTCAGTTGCCACAGGTCAGGGAAAAGTACGTCAGGGAAAATTTTTTTTTAAGGTCAGGGGAGAGTCAGGGAATTCTACTTTTACTCAGGAAAAAATAGATTTTGAGCAAAAGTCAGGGAATTATGTTGTTCACACAGTACTTGAAAAATACTAGCTGGTATGATGGTATCATATCATTGTCGATCGTCTGCTTAAGAAGGCCAAATTGAAAACATTGATTATCTGAATTACGGGTCAGGGAAAAGTCAAGAAATGTTGTGATTCAATTCTTGTGGCAACCACGACCAATCAGAAAGCAGGAAAGAAGTTACTGACGTCACTCTGCACATGTGGCAGTATTCCACCACTTATCCCGCCGCCTTTCCGGCGATAAAATGGCCATGTTTTTTTCAACAGTTTAAAATTGTTTCTCGTGGCCAAGCATTGTAAACCCTACGCAAAACTTGTATTTTCTCAAAAAAAAAATTGCTTGAAGTTCGTGTGGATGCTCGAAGTACGTTTGCGGAATGGGATATTCCGTAGTATGTCACTTGAAAACGAAAAGAATCTACGACAAACATGCATACATTGGTAAGCATTTGGCAAGATCCGAACGGAAAAAGATTCCGATGCAACACGTGCACAGATCAAAAGCACGTCGGAATCAACAGGATATTCTTCGGATGGCTTCCGGTCTATTTCTTTCTTGTTGGACGTCAATCATGCAATATTCAAGATTATATCTGATTTTAAAGCACTAAGTATTTGAGGCAATTCCGTTTTATTCTTTCCTTTTCAATGTTGCAAAGTTTTGCAATAAATATAATGGCTGGTGTCTCGCTATCCAATCATATTCTTTGTAGATTTTGCTGTTCTCTTGGGAACCAAGAGTGGTGTAGCAGTAGCACACTCGCCACCCGGACCCTGGGATCTCGAGTTCGATTCTTAGACTCTGCACCGGTGAGTAGAGTTTGCTGGGCCTTTCCCTTGATTCGAAGGTTTTTCTCTCCGCCAAACCCAACAAGATGTGAGTTACCTGACTTAGATCAGCCCAGAGGTATTCGTTATTTCAAGAAAGTTAAACAAAAGAAAGTGAGAAGTTAGGGAAAAAATCGCATGTGCACTGGAAACGATCCTTAAACTTTGAACTGCTTTTTGGTGCATTGTTTTCACTGCTATTGTTGTGCTAATTTCTCAGAATCGTGGCTCAGTGGAAAAAAACTACTTCGGATTAAAGACACAAAGTTAAGCCCGGTTTGGGGAGGTTAGTACATGGATGGGTGACCTGAAACTATATCTACTCAAGGTTTTACTTCTATTTCTAATTTTTAATTTTTTTTGTGTTTGTTTCCGTTTGCTTCTAAATCTGCTGCGCAAATTTTAATAAGCATGCGCACACATGATTAACTGCTGTACATAGATACTGAGGCACATGTGTGTTATTAAGGGATGCGTACAAAATGACAAGCATGCGCACACATGATAAACTGCTGTACATAGATACTGAGGCACATGGGTGTTATTAAGGGATACGCACAAAATGACAAGAATGCGCACACATGATTAACTGCTGTACATAGATACTGATGCACATGTGTGTTATTAAGGGATGCGTACAAAATGACAAGCATGCGCACACATGATAAACTGCTGTACATAGATACTGAGGCACATGTGTGTTATTAAGGAATGCGCACAAAATGACAAGAATGCGCACACATGAATACTGCTGTACATCAATACTGAAGCAGTAGCCACAAAAATCAGGGTTACACCGATATCGATAGCGTGAAGATTCTACAAAAACATGTTTTTAAGACCATAAAGATTTATTTGAGATAGTTTTGGTACTTGCTATTAGGGGCACATTAAAACTTTATTTTCAACTAGTACTAAATGTTTGGATACGTAAACAAGGGTTTCAGGAAAGTTTAAAGTTTTATTGATCTGTTGTTGTTTTTAAGCAAAATAGCCATAGACATCGACACAAACACGACCAATATTATCGTGGTCGTAATAATTCAGCAGATCTTCACCATACCAGATACTAAGTTGCGATTTGGGGCCAACGTAGTAAGGAGCGTTGAAGCCGTGAAGTAGGACAAGGGACTCGGACCTGGAGTCGAATCCTTGGATACCGTACCACTTGCCGTTCTTATGGACGCCTTGAGTAAAGCTGTTCAAAGAAAGGAATAATAATAATTAGTAGCAGCAGCAGCAGCAGCAGCAGCAGCAGCAGCAGCAGCAGCAGCAGCAGCAGCAGCAGTAGTAGTAGTAGTAGTAGTAGTAGTAGTAGTAGTAGTAGTAGTAGTAGAACAAGACGAAGAATGAAGAAGAAGAGGAAGAAGAAGAGGAGGAAGAAGAAGAAAAAGGACACTGAGAAAAAGAATAAAGACCTCTCGCACCAACCAACCAAGTACGTATCAAAAACTAACGTATACAACAAGCAAAAACAAAGCCAAAAAACCCCGAACTAAATGGCAAAATGAAACTTACGTTGCTCCCGTTTTAGGAAAGATGACATCCTAGATCTACATCTATTGCCCGCTGTTGTTCTTCCGTAAAAATATTTTTCCTGCACATGCAATAAAATAAAATGTATTTATATAATTTGGTTCAAGCTATTTCTGGTTCTAAATGCGTTGAAGTAATATCTTAAAACTTGTATTTTGATTAAAACCTCAACTGCTGTACTTACAATTCCATAGTCACATCCGACAATCCACTTTGATTAGAATTTTTTCGAATAACGATAATAATGATTTCCAAATTTTCCGCTTATTCAAAGAATCTAGTTCAGTATTTTCGTGGTGTTTTGGAAAAACATTCCGCAGAGAAAGCTTATTATAGATGCAGAGAAAGTTATTATAGAGCCTGTGCTCCCCCCTGGTTACGGGCCTGGGCAGGGTCTTTATGTAACACGCCGGTAGTCCGAGTTACACATTCTTATTCCAAGCAGCTCAGTTGTTTTTTTATTCTTTTGAGAAAAAACTCCTACGGGCCTGACCTTGAACATCAACAAAAGGGCTTGCTACTACTTAGTGATTTTCTTTCAATTTTTCTTAAATTTAATCTAAAATTCATTGGTTCTAAAAATAATTTCGTCTAGTTCTTAGGAAATAAGAATAACAAGAAAAGACGTGAAAACAAAATTAAGGCTCTTTTTCCTAAAGTCACGAGATCAGATATCATGTAAGAAAAGTATTTGTTGATGTTCAATGTCAGTTATATTCTCTTCAATATAGAGGGCTTTATATAGAATCAAATGAAAAAAAATAATTTCTAATTGATTCCTATTTGTTATTTGTATTTTATATGACAACGTTCTTGTAATTAGGTGTATCTCTTATCTGTTCTAAGAAGTTTTTTTAAGAAATAGAAATTTAAAGAAACAACACGCTTTTTCCTAAATTAACATCAAGTTGATAAAGATTCATGAAACAGGCCGTTTACTGTCAGTTCCTTTTTTAAAGGTTTTTCTATTTCCTTTTCATATATTCATCTTCGATAACGAGATCAGATGTAAGACGTATTGGAAATAAGCCTATACTCTTGTATTGTAAATTGTATATTGTATAAGAAAATTGCCCAACCGGGAATTCACACGGCGCGCGCGATATTAAGAAGTTTCCCTCTCTTATTTATGCTCTCTTGCAAATAAGACAAAAAAAAAACCGGATCAAATAATACTCTGCGGGAAATGGTGACCTTATGATACAAAAATGGCGGCTTACTGCACAACAGTTGGCTCTTCAGTTAAACAAGCGATTTCAAACTATTATCTAGTTAAGCAATAGAAAACTTTTTCCGTGTCTACGTAGCCTGATAGCAACACGAGGGGAGGTTGGGAGAATTCGAGACGGTTATGCAAACCCGAGACGTAGTCGAGCCATCGAGAATTCTCCCAATCCCCCTAGTCTTGCTATCAGGCTATGTAAACACAGAGAAAAAGTTTTCTATGGCTTTTGTAAAATAAATAGAATAATTAAGGTAATGCGATCGCTCATTTTTTCCATGAATTTTTTTAAAATTTGGCACAAATATTCCTTTTGAGCTGTAGTGTGAAAATATGAAATAAAAAATGGGGGTACCCGAATCCGTTCGGAAGATATAATTTTTCAAAGACAATGCTTGCGGTCGTGTTTTCGGGGAAAATAAGACAAAGTAAACTAGAAGCTATCGTAGTCCATATGGCTTGAAGAAGTAGCATAAACGATTTCAAATGATACATACCTTAACACATTATGATTAAAACCTCAAAATTGTTCATTTTATTGTGTTCAGAATGAGTTCTCGATGTTTAAATGTCCAAAACAGTACATTTTGACTGTACTTTACGATCCGAATTTCCAGACATTTTCGCGATTTACTCAAAACTTAGTCGAATTATCTACCTTCATTTTTGGATATGTTGTAGCTTTAGTAAACTTGGACTCACAGTGAAAAAATCAGGGTAGGTCACCGAGCAAGATTTTTAGATATTTCACGTTGAACGTGGAGAAAGGTCAAAATGTCTTATCCGCCATAGTTGAAAGACCTTGGCCACAGGAAACCCAATCACGAAAAAGTACTTTGAAAATTAACACTTCGTGAAATTACTAAAAATTTAGTCCAATTACCTGCTTTCATTTTTTGATATATTGTAGCCTAAGTTGTTCTGGACTCACAGTAGAAAAATCAGGGTAGGTAACCGTGTAAAATGTTTAGATATTCAATAAAGCGCAGGAAAGATGCGCACGAATGCACGATCGCATTACCTTAAGCAGGAAAACACGAAACTTATTTGAATGTGAAACTCCAGGTTCTCTCTACGTGCAAGCAGACAATCTCGACCAATCACGCCCGTTGATAGAAATCCTCAACGGCGCCTTTCCAATATTAAAAAAAGCGACAAAAAGTTTGACACGAAGCAACAAAAAAAGCATTTAATTTATTCGATTTTCATAAAGTATAACCGCTAACATGAACAAAATAATCCATCAGCAAAGTATTTATGAGCTGGATGGTACAGGAAATCGTTTAGAAAAAGGCATTTCGATGAGAAACAGTCAAAGTTTGGAAAACGAAAAAGTTGTGAGTCGTCTTTGACGATAAAGGAGGCGATGATTTTTAGATCTTTGCTTTTTTTACGGACACAATGAGGACTCTAAGGACACTAAGAAATGATATGAAGACACAGATTTAATAAATATTGAACAGAAGACATCAGGCAACCAAGAATTTACTGGAAATTCTCCTTAGCTTTATCCAAGAGTATTTCTTGATCTGTGCTTTCATGTGTTGTTTTTTGTCTTTGAAAGATTGTTGATAAGTTTTGGATATTTACTGTATACTTTGTGCCACTTTTAAGACTTCAAATTTTGTAACTGAATATTATTAACGTGTTAAGTAAAGTAAAAAGTCATAACTGAAGTCCTATTTTTATTTCCATTCATATATAATAATTCCTATATTTTTGTTATTTTTGCCGGTATGAGAACGTTCTTGCAATTATGCGTATGTGAAAAGTATCTATATTTATAAAATTCATGAATAATTAATGAGGAAAACACAATAGAAATCATTGTCCGTGGAGGAGGTTGTATATCTGATACAAAATCGCCTCCTGATTTGCATAAACTTTGACTCCAATTTTCTCAGCCAAATTTAATTCTATCTTTAAAATTTTAGTAGAACATGAATGTATACACCTAGACGTTTCATAAGTAATATACAATATTCGTGTCCGTGTTGTATCAGATATACAATCACTCGCCTTCGGCTCATGGTTGTATATCTGATACAACACGGCCACTCATATTGTATATATTACTTAGATTATCTCGGTAATTAAGGGTCTTGTTTTTCGATTTTAATTGCTTTTGCGGAATTTCAAACGAAAACTTAATGACCGCTAGACGTACGGAGTATTCATTAAAATAACAAAAACATCGTTGTTATGATATCCAAATTATACCCCTCAAACTTACCATTATTTCGTTCCAGAAGCACGAAGAAAAAGCTAAAAACCTACTTGCAAGAATCGGGTAAGTTTTTTCTCCAGCTAACCAAGTTGTTACCACCAATTTCATTGCTACGCGCCCGAGGGCGCCCGACTTTGTTGTGCAAATTTGTCGATTCTCTTCCGTCAATCAAAACCTTCGGAATTTATTAAGTCGAATGTTTGGATGGAAACTCGAAGAAATATGATGTCTTTATATAGAAAACTGATCATGAGGAAAGAATACTGATAATAAAACTATTATGTAGAGTGTAATGGGACCATTGCAGCATGCTCTCAGTATGTTGATCACAGTATTTACCTGGTACTTTTCACATACGCCTAATTGCAAGAACGTTCTCATACCGGCAAAAATGACAAAAATATAGGAATTATTTTTTTGCAAAACAGGTGTAATTATTTCACTGTTTAGAAGATATAGGCTGACATTTTTGAGATACTAAAACAGTTATATATTTTTACGTGATTGTTTTCGAATACGTCTTCCGGTTATTAAATTTTCGTTTGAAAACAAAAGTAGTTTAATAAAAAAATAATAATTGAACATCAACAAATACTTTTCTTACGTGATATCTGATCTCGTGACTTTAGGAAAAAGAGCCTTAATTTTGTTTTCACGTCTTTTCTTGTTATTCTAATTTCCTAAGAACTAGACGAAATTATTTTTAGAACCAATGAATTTTAGATTAAATTTAAGAAAAATTGAAAGAAAATCACTAAGTAGTAGGAAGCCCTTTTGTTGATGTTCAAGGTTAGGCCCGTAGGAGTTTTTCTCAAAAGAATAAAAAACTAACTGAGCTGCTTGGAATAAGAATGTGTAACTCGGACTACCGGCGTGTTACATAAAGACCCTGCCCTTGGAAGGCATATCATAACCAAGCTTGAAGCTCATCGACAACTAATCGATCGAAGAAGCACAAGAAGTTGATGCACATGAAGTGTATTCTCGTTGTGTTGGCGTGTTTGGTGTCCTTTTCAGTTGCCTGCTATCAGCAAGGAACATGCCGTGAGTTACTGAAATATTTTTATCCTATGTTCCTTCACAAACTTGTTTTTAAGGAGCAAGTGTTGTTTGGTTGGTTAGTGTGCTGCCTGCTAAGTAAGAGGTCCATAGTTTAATCCTCAGTGACCTCGATCACAAACTTGTTTTAAGGAGAAAGTGTGGCTTGGTTGGTTAGTGTGCTGCCTGCTAAGTAAGAGGTCCATAGTTTAATCCTCAGTGACCTCGATCACAAACTTGTTTTAAGGAGAAAGTGTGGCTTGGTTGGTTAGTGTGCTGCCTGTTAAGCAAGGGGTCCATAGTTTAATCCTCAGTGACCTCACACACTTGTTTTAAGGAGCAAGTGTGGCTTGGTTGGTTAGTGTGCTGCCTGTTAAGCAAGGGGTCCATAGTTTGATCCTCAGTGACCTCACACACTTTTGCAACTTAAAAACTGACTCACCAACCCAGTTTTTGTTTACTTTTCAGAAGACTGGCCAAAGCTGAACAACGAACAAGTATGTTTCGAAGGCATAAACGATAAACCAGGCATCTTCAAGCCTAATTGTGAGGGATTTCTGGCCGCCATAAAGCTTGTTCACCGTAGTGGTAACATTGTTTGCGGACCTCGAGCGGGTTCACATACTAGCAACTGGGGATGCCACGACTGGCCAACTCTCTTAAGCACACCTTTGAATATTCTGGTTACCAATGAACACAAGGATGTCATCTTTCCTAAAGCGGGAGCAACGTAAGTTTCATTTTGCCATTTAGTTCGGGTTTTTTTGGTTTTGTTTTCGCTTGTTGTATACGTTAGTTTTTGATACGTACTTGGTTGGGTGGTGCGAGAGGTCTTTGTTCTTGTTCTCAGTGTCCTTCGTCTTCTTCTTCTTCCTCTTCTTCTTCATTCTTCGTCTTGTTCTACTACTACTACTACTACTACTACTACTACTACTACTGCTGCTGCTGCTGCTGCTGCTGCTACTACTGCTGCTGCTGCTGCTGCTGCTGCTACTACTACTACTACTACTACTACTACTACTACTACTACTGCTGCTGCTGCTGCTGCTACTACTATTACTACAAATAATAATTATTATTCCTTTCTTTGAACAGCTTTACTCAAGGCGTCCATAAGAAAGGCAAGTGGTACGGTATCCAAGGATTCAACTCCAGGTCCGAGTCCCTTGTCCTACGTCACAGCTTCAAAGCTCCTTACTACGTTAGCCGCAAATCGCAACTTAGTATCTGGTATGGTGAAGATCTGATGAATTATTACGACAAAGATAATATTGGTCGTGTTTGTGTCGATGTCTATGGCTATTTTGCTTAAAAACAACAACAGATCAATAAAACTTTAAACTTTCCTGAAACCCTTGTTTACGTATCCAAACATTTAGTACTAGTTGAAAATAAAGTCTTAATGTGTCCCTAATAGAAAGCACCAAAACTATTTCAAATAAATCTTTATGGTCTCAAAAACATGTTTTGTAGAATCTTCACGCTATCGGTGTAATCCTGATTTTTGTGGCTACTGCTTCAGCATTCATGTACAGCAGTTAATCATGTGTGCGAATGCTTGTCATTTTGTGCGCATCCCTTAATAACACATGTGCATCAGTATTCATGTACAGCAGTTAATCATGTGTGCGCATGCTTGTCATTTTGTGCGCATCCATTGATAACACATGTGCATCAGTATTCATGTACAGCAGTTAATCATGTGTGCGCATGCTTGTCATTTTGTGCGCGCATCCCTTGATAATACCTATGTGCCTCAGTATCTATGTACAGGAGTTAATCATGTGTGCCCATGCTTGTCATTTTGTGCGCATCCCTTAATAACACACATGTGCATCAGTATCTATGTACAGCAGTTAATCATGTGTGCGCATGCTTGTCATTTTGTGCGCATCCCTAATAACACACATGTGCATCAGTATCTATGTACAGCAGTTAATCATGTGTGCCTATGCTTGTCATTTTGTGCGCATCCCTAAAAAAGTTGTGAGTCGTCTTTGACGATAAAGGAGGCGATGATTTTTAGATCTTTGCTTTTTTTACGGACACAATGAGGACTCTAAGGACACTAAGAAGTGATATGAAGACACAGATTTAGTAAATATTGAACAGAAGACATCCGGCAACCAAGGATTTACTGTACATTCTCCTTAGTTTTATCCAAGAGTATTTTTTGATCTGTGCTTTCATGTGTTGTTTTTTGTCTTTGAAAGATTGTTGATAAGTTTTTGATATTTACTGTATACTTTGTGCCACTTTTAAGACTTCAAATTTTGTAACTGAATATTATTAACGTGTTAAGTAAAGTAAAAAGTCATAACTGAAGTCCTATTTTTATTTCCATTCATATATAATAATTCCTATATTTTTGTTATTTTTGCCGGTATGAGAACGTTCTTGCAATTATGCGTATGTGAAAAGTATCTATATTTATAAAATTCATGAATAATTAATGAGGAAAACACAATAGAAATCATTGTCCGTGGAGGAGGTTGTATATCTGATACAAAATCGCCTCCTGATTTGCATAAACTTTGACTCCAATTTTCTCAGCCAAATTTAATTCTATCTTTAAAATTTTAGTAGAACATGAATGTATACACCTAGACGTTTCATAAGTAATATACAATATTCGTGTCCGTGTTGTATCAGATATACAATCACTCGCCTTCGGCTCGTGGTTGTATATCTGATACAACACGGCCACTCATATTGTATATATTACTTAGATTATCTCGGTAATTAAGGGTCTTGTTTTTCGATTTTAATTGCTTTTGCGGAATTTCAAACGAAAACTTAATGACCGCTAGACGTACGGAGTATTCATTAAAATAACAAAAACATCGTTGTTATGATATCCAAATTATACCCCTCAAACTTACCATTATTTCGTTCCAGAAGCACGAAGAAAAAGCTAAAAACCTACTTGCAAGAATCGGGTAAGTTTTTTCTCCAGCTAACCAAGTTGTTACCACCAATTTCATTGCTACGCGCCCGAGGGCGCCCGACTTTGTTGTGCAAATTTGTCGATTCTCTTCCGTCAATCAAAACCTTCGGAATTTATTAAGTCGAATGTTTGGATGGAAACTCGAAGAAATATGATGTCTTTATATAGAAAACTGATCATGAGGAAAGGATACTGATAATAAAACTATTATGTAGAGTGTAATGGGACCATTGCAGCATGCTCTCAGTATGTTGATCACAGTATTTACCTGGTACTTTTCACATACGCCTAATTGCAAGAACGTTCTCATACCGGCAAAAATGACAAAAATATAGGAATTATTTTTTTGCAAAACAGGTGTAATTATTTCACTGTTTAGAAGATATAGGCTGACATTTTTGAGATACTAAAACAGTTATATATTTTTACGTGATTGTTTTCGAATACGTCTTCCGGTTATTAAATTTTCGTTTGAAAACAAAAGTAGTTTAATAAAAAAATAATAATTGAACATCAACAAATACTTTTCTTACGTGATATCTGATCTCGTGACTTTAGGAAAAAGAGCCTTAATTTTGTTTTCACGTCTTTTCTTGTTATTCTAATTTCCTAAGAACTAGACGAAATTATTTTTAGAACCAATGAATTTTAGATTAAATTTAAGAAAAATTGAAAGAAAATCACTAAGTAGTAGCAAGCCCTTTTGTTGATGTTCAAGGTCAGGCCCGTGGGAGTTTTTTCTCAAAAGAATAAAAAACTAACTGAGCTGCTTGGAATAAGAATGTGTAACTCGGACTACCGGCGTGTTACATAAAGACCCTGCCCTTGGAAGGCATATCATAACCAAGCTTGAAGCTCATCGACAACTAATCGATCGAAGAAGCACAAGAAGTTGATGAACATGAAGTGTATTCTCGTTGTGTTGGCGTGTTTGGTGTCCTTTTCAGTTGCCTGCTATCAGCAAGGAACATGCCGTGAGTTACTGAAATATTTTTATCCTATGTTCCTTCACAAACTTGTTTTTAAGGAGGCAAGTGTTGTTTGGTTGGTTAGTGTGCTGCCTGCTAAGTAAGAGGTCCATAGTTTAATCCTCAGTGACCTCGATCACAAACTTGTTTTAAGGAGAAAGTGTGGCTTGGTTGGTTAGTGTGCTGCTTGCTAAGTAAGAGGTCCATAGTTTAATCCTCAGTGACCTCACAAACTTGTTTTAAGGAGCAAGTGTAGCTTGGTTGGTTAGTGTGCTGCTTGCTAAGATGCCCATAGTTTGATCCTCAGTGACCTCACACACTTTTGCAACTTAAAAACTGACTCACCAACCCAGTTTTTGTTTACTTTTCAGAAGACTGGCCAAAGCTGAACAACGAGCCCGTATGTTTCGAGGGCATGAACGATAAACCAGGCATCTTCAAGCCTAATTGTGAGGGATTTCTGGCCGCCATAAAGCTTGTTCACTGTAGTGGTAACATTGTTTGCGGACCTCGAGCGGGCTCACATACTAGCAACTGGGGATGCCACGACTGGCCAACTCTCTTAAGCACACCTTTGAATATTCTGGTTACCAATGAACACAAGGATGTCATCTTTCCTAAAGCGGGAGCAACGTAAGTTTCATTTTGCCATTTAGTTCGGGTTTTTTTGGTTTTGTTTTTGCTTGTTGTATACGTTAGTTTTTGATACGTACTTGGTTGGTTGGTGCGAGAGGTCTTTTTTCTTGTTCTCAGTGTCCTTCGTCTTATTCTTCTTCCTCTTCTTCTTCATTCTTCGTCTTGTTCTACTACTACTACTACTACTGCTGCTGCTGCTGCTGCTGCTACTACTACTACTACTACTACTACTACTACTACTACTACTACTACTACTAATACTACTACTACTACTACTGCTACTACTACTACTACAAATAATAATTATTATTCCTTTCTTTGAACAGCTTTACTCAAGGCGTCCATAAGAAAGGCAAGTGGTACGGTATCCAAGGATTCAACTCCAGGTCCGAGTCCCTTGTCCTACGTCACAGCTTCAAAGCTCCTTACTACGTTAGCCGCAAATCGCAACTTAGTATCTGGTATGGTGAAGATCTGATGAATTATTACGACAAAGATAATATTGGTCGTGTTTGTGTCGATGTCTATGGCTATTTTGCTTAAAAACAACAACAGACCAATAAAACTTTAAACTTTCCTGAAACCCTTGTTTACGTATCCAAACATTTAGTACTAGTTGAAAATGAAGTTTTAATGTGCCCCTAATAGAAAGCACCAAAACTATTTCAAATAAATCTTTATGGTCTCAAAAACATGTTTTGTAGAATCTTCACGCTATCGGTGTAATCCTGATTTTTGTGGCTACTGCTTCAGTATTCATGTACAGCAGTTAATCATGTGTGCGCATGCTTATCATTTTGTGCGCATCCCTTAATAACACACATGTGCATCAATATCTATGTACAGCAGTTTATCATGTGTGCGCATACTTTTTATTTTGTGTGCGCATCCCTTGATAATACCTATGTGCCTCAGTATCTATGTACAGCAGTTAATCATGTGTGCGCATGCTTATTAAAATTTGCGCAGCAGATTTAGAAGCAAACGGAAACAAACACAAAAAAAATTAAAAATTAGAAATAGAAGTAAAACCTTGAGTAGATATAGTTTCAGGTCACCCATCCATGTACTAACCTTATCAAACCGGGCTTAACTTTGTGTCTTTAATCCGAAGTAGTTTTTTTTCACTGAGCCACGATTCTCAGAAATTAGCACAACAATAGCTGTGAAAACAATGCACCAAAAAGCAGTTCAAAGTTTAAAGATCGTTTCCAGTGCACATGCGATTTCTCACCTTCTTTTGTTTAACTTTCTTTTGTTCTTGATTAAAGAAAAGAAATTCGGGATAAAATCGCATGCGCACTCAGCTCGGGGTGCTTCCGGCTACTTCGCACGAGCGTTTCGCTTCCCATTTACCCTATTTACTATATGCCCGCGGTAAAAGCGGTGCGCGGTAATTGCCATTAGTAGCTTTGTAATCACGCCGCCTCACTGCGAGCTACCATGTTGATGTAGAGTCGTTAGTGTTTTCATTGGAGGAATTTCAGGTTTACAAGTGAATTATTGCTAAAAAAAAAAGGAAGCGATCTCCCCTAAATGGATGCATACGTATTCTACGGACAACTCTTGAAATGTTGACTTGTATTTGTATTTGTGGCAATTTAAAGCTGTAGAGCTGCCCTTGTGATTTTCATTTTACACGCGAAGGAAGCAACATGGCGACCGACTTGTACTCAGAGTTTACAAGGCAGAATTATGATACTTCTTGAGTTCGCCTCATTTCGAAATTGCCTTTTTTCTAAAGGATGTCAGACTGTTAATATAAAAAACAAAAAAGCGGATATGGAGCTGATGTTCCAAGGCTTGAGATTTTGCATTGATTCTGTGCCTTCGCCATTAACTGATGTACGATACATCATTCTCTATGACTTCTTTATTAATTCTCAATGGGACATTCTACTTCAAGAACTCCAGGAAAGTCATTCTAACTAAACTAGGTAGCCGTTGGCCTAAGGAAAAGTTATTATTTGCTGCATGTCCTACGATCCTTCAGTATGTTCAATCGGTTTCGATCTCAAGAAGTTTGCTTGATTGTCTTGTTTTGCAAGTTCTTATCGTTTGTCACATAAGGTGAAGTCATGACGCAATAAATGGGTAATCAAGAAGCTGCCTCAACCAGGTAATTATTTCAATAATATTTTGGAGTGCCAAAGTTTACTTCTGCGTTGTTTTTACGGTTGTAGTTGATGTACCACGCATGAGTTTTGATTACTGAAACTTTGGGTTTTTCAGGTGGGCTATTTGTTTAGTAGCCGGTCTCTCTTGCAGTAAAAATACAAATAGCGAGACAAAATTTTGCACCACATTTACAAATATGGTTTCTTTATTGCCTCTATTTACATGTTCGAGTGTTCAGTCATATTTTGCTCAATTATTTTTGCTTAACCACGGCATTACACGGCGGATAATATTTTGTTTATCAACGCTTTATTCATTCACCGAAACGTGTCAATTGTAGAGGAATTTAAATTTCGCGGCTGAGTGAACGGCAGCAATGGGAAATACCGCTGGACATTCAAAATTTATCGCGGGCATTAAATAGGGCAAGCGAAACGCTCGTGGATTGAGCTAACAAGAAGCTGAATTTCTGGCTTATTTTTAAAACTTTCTTCCATTTTTTTTTAGTTAGTCTTCAAAAATAATGTTTAAAGTAGATGTCCTGAGAAAATTGCTCCCAGAAACTCTTTACTTTTTGAGTTGTGAATTTCTGTGTGCAAAGCTTGATTTCCGCCATTTTCCTTTCGTAAACTTTTCAAGATGGTCATATTCAAAATTCATTATCTCGAAAACGAGCTCGGGACACCCCATTTTTCTTTTCATTTTTGGAATCAGCGTTAAATTCAGTGTAAAATATCTTTCTAAGAACATTTTGTAATTATTCCTTGCTAAAGTAGTCAGTCACCTTAAGGTTAGGGTTCTTTGTATTGCAGGGTACTGTTTCGTTCTGAGTTCTTTGTTCTTGGCTATTGTTTTATTGTGTTCATGCCTCAGGTATCCTGCAACACCAAGAAAGAGGCGTTTCTGGTTGAACAGGTTTTAAAATTTTGAATTCTGATAAGGGGGCTTTGTTATCAATGTAATGAGATTAGCCTCCATTCATGCATCAGATTCGTCCCTCGTTATATCAAGAGGCAAAACTCCGTGGTACTCTTTTTCTCGCCTCTTGCTCTGTTGAACTTTTGCGAGCGTGCTACCTTCATTATTCCTATTTCGAACTATCAATGACGTATCAAAAAGGCACTTCTAGATCGACGCAGAGGCCCGGGGGGGGGGGGGACTCCGGGGGTAAAGTATCGGGTATGCTCGTCGGAAATTTCCAAAAATACCCCTAAAAGATACCGGACGTTTTTTCGAAAGGGCGTGGCTTGGCAAATTTTAACCCCTAAGAGATACCACAAAAATAATACTATTAAAAATACATTAAATTACATTGAGTAATATTCTGAGTCTACGCAGGAATACGTATTGCGTTATATATGCAACAACAGGTCACGTGACCCTACCCTCCTTAAATCGAGCAGCCTGGTCAATGAACATCAGAAATAAAAAGAGCACCTCAATATTAGCAAGAAGGCAAAGTTTAAGCTCATAATGTTGACTATAGGCTTTAAATATAAAATTAAATATTTTATAAGGATTTGTATGGGAAAACAAATCTATTATCAATTTTCCGCAATCAGAGTTCTAGCTAATTTGTTTAACTTCTGGGACATAGCAACGGTAACTAAGAGGAATCAGAACCAAGAATTGCTCGGTCTCCCAAGCCAGAGGCTCGACGTGAACTTGAACCAACTTAGAATTTAGAACCTGCATGGAGAAAACCCTCGAGAACGCCAGAAGTGAACCAAGAAGCAACGTTCCACATATAAGATTGATATTTCGAGATATCAGAGAGTACTATTATGAGCAAAATGTACTTACAAGATCTTGTCTTCCATGGATTTGGAATTGCAACCGAGTAGGATACCAAACAACCCAACAGCAAAAGAGACTTCAAAATCATCATGACGGTGAATCTTCTTTCTAATAGAGCTATAGAAGTGAATCTAGAATAGGTGTGTTGGACGTTGCTTATATAGTAATTGGATGAACTCTCTTAGAACCTTGGCGGGACACTTGCTCAGGAAATCAATCGATTATACTTTTCTACGTGATTTTTGAGAAAATGACCTTTCCATAAACAAATTCCCGTTTCAGCGAAATAGGAACCTATCCTTGTCACTGAAAAAAGCCGCCTAAAACTTTGAGAGCGGAATCATGAAATGTATTCATGTTCACCGTGGCATTATTTCAATAAGAAACTAGCTGTATGCTTGCGAATTCTACGATTTGGTAAATAAAAGATAAATGATAGGCTTTAGGCTTTATCAGCGACAACGTTATTTGAATTAGCTCTATACCGATATTCGAAAACTATCGTAAATACCGTCAGCCAGCATGGTTGCCACAGGTCAGGGAAAAGTACGTCAGGGAAAATTTTTTTTCAAGGTCAGGGGAGAGTCAGGGAATTCTACTTTTACTCAGGAAAAAATAGATTTTGAGTAAGAGTCAGGGAATTATGTTGTTCACAAATTACTTGAAAAATACTAGTTGGTATGATGGTATTGTATCATTGTCGATCGTCTGCTTAAGACAGGCCAAATTGAAAACATTGATTATCTGAATTACGGGTCAGGGAAAATCATACTTTAGTCAGGGAAAAGTCAGGAAATGTTGTGATTCAATTCTTGTGGCAACCATGACCAATCAGAAAGCAGGAAAGAAGTTACTGACGTCACTCTGCACATGTGGCAGTATTCCACCACTTATCCCGCCGCCTTTCCGGCGATAAAATGGCCATGTTTTTTTCAACAGTTTAAAATTGTTTCTCGTGGCCAAGCATTGTAAACCCTACGCAAAACTTGTATTTTCTCAAAAAAAAAATTGCTTGAAGTTCGTGTGGATGCTCGAAGTACGTTTGCGGAATGGGATATTCCGTAGTATGTCACTTGAAAACGAAAAGAATCTACGACAAACATGCATACATTGGTAAGCATTTGGCAAGATCCGAACGGAAAAAGATTCCGATGCAACACGTGCACAGATCAAAAGCACGTCGGAATCAACAGGATATTCTTCGGATGGCTTCCGGTCTATTTCTTTCTTGTTGGACGTCAATCATGCAATATTCAAGATTATATCTGATTTTAAAGCACTAAGTATTTGAGGCAATTCCGTTTTATTCTTTCCTTTTCAATGTTGCAAAGTTTTGCAATAAATATAATGGCTGGTGTCTCGCTATCCAATCATATTCTTTGTAGATTTTGCTGTTCTCTTGGGAACCAAGAGTGGTGTAGCAGTAGTACACTCGCCACCCGGACCCTGGGATCTCGAGTTCGATTCTTAGACTCTGCACCGGTGAGTAGAGTTTGCTGGGCCTTTCCCTTGATTCGAAGGTTTTTCTCTCCGCCAAACCCAACAAGATGTGAGTTACCTGACTTAGATCAGCCCAGAGGTATTCGTTATTTCAAGAAAGTTAAACAAAAGAAAGTGAGAAGTTAGGGAAAAAATCGCATGTGCACTGGAAACGATCCTTAAACTTTGAACTGCTTTTTGGTGCATTGTTTTCACTGCTATTGTTGTGCTAATTTCTCAGAATCGTGGCTCAGTGGAAAAAAACTACTTCGGATTAAAGACACAAAGTTAAGCCCGGTTTGGGGAGGTTAGTACATGGATGGGTGACCTGAAACTATATCTACTCAAGGTTTTACTTCTATTTCTAATTTTTAATTTTTTTTGTGTTTGTTTCCGTTTGCTTCTAAATCTGCTGCGCAAATTTTAATAAGCATGCGCACACATGATTAACTGCTGTACATAGATACTGAGGCACATGTGTGTTATTAAGGGATGCGCACAAAATGACAAGCATGCGCATACATGATAAACTGCTGTACATAGATACTGAGGCACATGTGTGTTATTAAGGGATGCGCACAAAATGACAAGCATGCGCACACATGATAAACTGCTGTACATAGATACTGAGGCACATGTGTGTTATTAAGGGATGCGCACAAAATGACAAGAATGCGCACACATGAATACTGCTGTACATCAATACTGAAGCAGTAGCCACAAAAATCAGGGTTACACCGATAGCCCGAAGATTCTACAAAAACATGTTTTTGAGACCATAAAGATTTATTTGAAATAGGTTTGGTGCTTTCTATTAGTGGCACATTAAAACTTTATTTTCAACTAGTACTAAATGTTTGGATACGTAAACAAGGGTTTCAGGAAAGTTTAAAGTTTTGTTGATCTGTTGTTGTTTTTAAGCAAAATAGCCATAGACATCGACACAAACACGACCAATATTATCGTTGTCGTAATAATTCATCAGATCTTCACCGTACCAGACACTAAGTTGCGATTTGGGGCTAACGTAGTAAGGAGCGTTGAAGCTGTGACGTAGGACAAGGGACTCGGACCTGGAGTCGAATCCTTGGATACCGTACCACTTGCCGTTCTTATGGACGCCTTGAGTAAAGCTGTTCAAAGAAAGGAATAATAATAATTAGTAGTAGTAGTAGCAGCAGCAGCAGCAGCAGCAGCAGCAGCAGCAGTAGTAGTAGTAGTAGTAGAACAAGACGAAGAATGAAGAAGAAGAGGAAGAAGAAGAGGACGAAGAAGAAGACAAAGGACACTGAGAAGAAGAACAAAGACCTCTCGCACCAACCAACCAAGTACGTATCAAAAACTAACGTATACAACAAGCAAAAACAAAAAAACCAAAAAACCCCGAACTAAATGGCAAAATGAAACTTACGTTGCTCCCGTTTTAGGAAAGATGACATCCTAGATCTACATCTATTGCCCGCTGTTGTTCTTCCGTAAAAATATTTTTCCTGCACATGCAATAAAATAAAATGTATTTATATAATTAAATTTGGTTCAAGCTAGGTCTGGTTCTAAATGCGTTGAAGTAATATCTTAAAACTCGTATTTTGAATAAAACCTCAACTGCTGTACTTACAATTCCATAGTCACATCCGACAATCCATTTTGATTAGAATTTTTTCGAATAACGATAATAATGATTTCCAAATTTTCCGCTTATTCAAAGAATCTAGTTCAGTATTTTCGTGGTGTTTTGGAAAAACATTCCGCAGAGAAAGCTTATCATAGATGCAGAGAAAGTTATTATAGAGCCTGTGCTCCCCCCTTGTTACGGGCCTGGGCGGGGTCTTTGTATAACACGCTGGTAGTCCGAGTTACACATTCTTATTCCAAGCAGCTCAGTTGTTTTTTTATTCTTTTGAGAAAAAACTCCTACGGGCCTGACCTTGAACATCAACAAAAGGGCTTGCTACTACTTAGTGATTTTCTTTCAATTTTTCTTAAATTTAATCTAAAATTCATTGGTTCTAAAAATAATTTCGTCTAGTTCTTAGGAAATAAGAATAACAAGAAAAGACGTGAAAACAAAATTAAGGCTCTTTTTCCTAAATTCACGAGATCAGATATCATGTAAGAAAAGTATTTGTTGATGTTCAATGTCAGTTATATTCTCTTCAATATAGAGGGCTTTATATAGAATCAAATGAAAAAAATAATTTCTAATTGATTCCTATTTGTTATTTGTATTTTATATGACAACGTTCTTGTAATTAGGTGTATCTCTTATCTGTTCTAAGAAGTTTTTTAAGAAATAGAAATTTAAAGAAACAACACGCTTTTTCCCAAATTGACATCAAGTTGATAAAGATTCATGAAACAGGCCGTTTACTGTCAGTTCCTTTTTTAAAGGTTTTTCTATTTCCTTTTCATATATTCATCTTCGATAACGAGATCAGATGTTAGATGTATTGGAAATAAGCCTATACTCTTTTATTGTAAATTGTATATTGTATTAGAAAATTGCCCAACCGGGAATTCACATGGCGCGCGCGATATTAAGAAGTTTCCCTCCCTTATTTATGCTCTCTTGCAAAGACAAAAAAAACCGGATCAAATAATACTCTGCGGGAAATGGTGACCTTATGATACAAAAATGGCGGCTTACTGCACAACAGTTGGCTCTTCAGTTAAACAAGCGATTGCAAACTATTATCTAGTTAAGCAATAGAAAACTTTTTCCGTGTCTACATAGCCTGATAGCAACACGAGGGGAGGTTGGGAGAATTCGAGACGGTTATGCAAACCCGAGACGTAGTCGAGCCATCGAGAATTCTCCCAATCCCCCTAGTCTTGCTATTAGGCTATGTAAACACAGAGAAAAAGTTTTCTATAGCTTTTGTAAAATAAATAGAATAATTAAGGTAATGCGATCGCTCATTTTTTTCCATGAATTTTTTTAAAATTTGGCACAAATATTCCTTTTGAGCTGTAGTGTGAAAATATGAAATAAAAAATGGGGGTACCCGAATCCGTTCGGAAGAAATAATTTTTCAAAGACAATGCTTGCGGTCGTGTTTTCGGGGAAAATAAGACAAAGTAAACTAGAAGCTATCGTAGTCCATATGGCTTGAAGAAGTAGCATAAACGATTTCAAATGATACATACCTTAACACATTATGATTTAAAACCCCAAAATTGTTCATTTTATTGTGTTCAGAATGAGTTCTCGATGTTTAAATGTCCAAAACAGTACATTTTGACTGTACTTTACGATCCGAATTTCCAGACATTTTCGCGATTTACTCAAAACTTAGTCGAATTATCTACCTTCATTTTTGGATATGTTGTAGCTTTAGTAAACTTGGACTCACAGTGAAAAAATCAGGGTAGGTCACCGAGCAAGATTTTTAGATATTTCACGTTGAACGTGGAGAAAGGTCAAAATGTCTTATCCGCCATAGTTGAAAGACCTTGGCCACAGGAAACCCAATCACGAAAAAGTACTTTGAAAATTAACACTTCGTGAAATTACTAAAAATTTAGTCCAATTACCTGCTTTCATTTTTTGATATATTGTAGCCTAAGTTGTTCTGGACTCACAGTAGAAAAATCAGGGTAGGTAACCGTGTAAAATGTTTAGATATTCAATAAAGCGCAGGAAAGATGCGCACGAATGCACGATCGCATTACCTTAAGCAGGAAAACACGAAACTTATTTGAATGTGAAACTCCAGGTTCTCTCTACGTGCAAGCAGACAATCTCGACCAATCACGCCCGTTGATAGAAATCCTCAACGGCGCCTTTCCAATATTAAAAAAAGCGACAAAAAGTTTGACACGAAGCAACAAAAAAAGCATTTAATTTATTCGATTTTCATAAAGTATAACCGCTAACATGAACAAAATAATCCATCAGCAAAGTATTTATGAGCTGGATGGTACAGGAAATCGTTTAGAAAAAGGCATTTCGATGAGAAACAGTCAAAGTTTGGAAAACGAAAAAGTTGTGAGTCGTCTTTGACGATAAAGGAGGCGATGATTTTTAGATCTTTGCTTTTTTTACGGACACAATGAGGACTCTAAGGACACTAAGAAATGATATGAAGACACAGATTTAATAAATATTGAACAGAAGACATCAGGCAACCAAGAATTTACTGGAAATTCTCCTTAGCTTTATCCAAGAGTATTTCTTGATCTGTGCTTTCATGTGTTGTTTTTTGTCTTTGAAAGATTGTTGATAAGTTTTGGATATTTACTGTATACTTTGTGCCACTTTTAAGACTTCAAATTTTGTAACTGAATATTATTAACGTGTTAAGTAAAGTAAAAAGTCATAACTGAAGTCCTATTTTTATTTCCATTCATATATAATAATTCCTATATTTTTGTTATTTTTGCCGGTATGAGAACGTTCTTGCAATTATGCGTATGTGAAAAGTATCTATATTTATAAAATTCATGAATAATTAATGAGGAAAACACAATAGAAATCATTGTCCGTGGAGGAGGTTGTATATCTGATACAAAATCGCCTCCTGATTTGCATAAACTTTGACTCCAATTTTCTCAGCCAAATTTAATTCTATCTTTAAAATTTTAGTAGAACATGAATGTATACACCTAGACGTTTCATAAGTAATATACAATATTCGTGTCCGTGTTGTATCAGATATACAATCACTCGCCTTCGGCTCATGGTTGTATATCTGATACAACACGGCCACTCATATTGTATATATTACTTAGATTATCTCGGTAATTAAGGGTCTTGTTTTTCGATTTTAATTGCTTTTGCGGAATTTCAAACGAAAACTTAATGACCGCTAGACGTACGGAGTATTCATTAAAATAACAAAAACATCGTTGTTATGATATCCAAATTATACCCCTCAAACTTACCATTATTTCGTTCCAGAAGCACGAAGAAAAAGCTAAAAACCTACTTGCAAGAATCGGGTAAGTTTTTTCTCCAGCTAACCAAGTTGTTACCACCAATTTCATTGCTACGCGCCCGAGGGCGCCCGACTTTGTTGTGCAAATTTGTCGATTCTCTTCCGTCAATCAAAACCTTCGGAATTTATTAAGTCGAATGTTTGGATGGAAACTCGAAGAAATATGATGTCTTTATATAGAAAACTGATCATGAGGAAAGAATACTGATAATAAAACTATTATGTAGAGTGTAATGGGACCATTGCAGCATGCTCTCAGTATGTTGATCACAGTATTTACCTGGTACTTTTCACATACGCCTAATTGCAAGAACGTTCTCATACCGGCAAAAATGACAAAAATATAGGAATTATTTTTTTGCAAAACAGGTGTAATTATTTCACTGTTTAGAAGATATAGGCTGACATTTTTGAGATACTAAAACAGTTATATATTTTTACGTGATTGTTTTCGAATACGTCTTCCGGTTATTAAATTTTCGTTTGAAAACAAAAGTAGTTTAATAAAAAAATAATAATTGAACATCAACAAATACTTTTCTTACGTGATATCTGATCTCGTGACTTTAGGAAAAAGAGCCTTAATTTTGTTTTCACGTCTTTTCTTGTTATTCTAATTTCCTAAGAACTAGACGAAATTATTTTTAGAACCAATGAATTTTAGATTAAATTTAAGAAAAATTGAAAGAAAATCACTAAGTAGTAGGAAGCCCTTTTGTTGATGTTCAAGGTTAGGCCCGTAGGAGTTTTTCTCAAAAGAATAAAAAACTAACTGAGCTGCTTGGAATAAGAATGTGTAACTCGGACTACCGGCGTGTTACATAAAGACCCTGCCCTTGGAAGGCATATCATAACCAAGCTTGAAGCTCATCGACAACTAATCGATCGAAGAAGCACAAGAAGTTGATGAACATGAAGTGTATTCTCGTTGTGTTGGCGTGTTTGGTGTCCTTTTCAGTTGCCTGCTATCAGCAAGGAGCATGCCGTGAGTTACTGAAATATTTTTATCCTATGTTCCTTCACAAACTTGTTTTTAAGGAGCAAGTGTTGTTTGGTTGGTTAGTGTGCTGCCTGCTAAGTAAGAGGTCCATAGTTTAATCCTCAGTGACCTCGATCACAAACTTGTTTTAAGGAGAAAGTTTGGCTTGGTTGGTTAGTGTGCTGCCTGCTAAGTAAGAGGTCCATAGTTTAATCCTCAGTGACCTCGATCACAAACTTGTTTTAAGGAGAAAGTGTGGCTTGGTTGGTTAGTGTGCTGCCTGTTAAGCAAGGGGTCCATAGTTTAATCCTCAGTGACCTCACACACTTGTTTTAAGGAGCAAGTGTGGCTTGGTTGGTTAGTGTGCTGCCTGTTAAGCAAGGGGTCCATAGTTTGATCCTCAGTGACCTCACACACTTTTGCAACTTAAAAACTGACTCACCAACCCAGTTTTTGTTTACTTTTCAGAAGACTGGCCAAAGCTGAACAACGAACAAGTATGTTTCGAAGGCATAAACGATAAACCAGGCATCTTCAAGCCTAATTGTGAGGGATTTCTGGCCGCCATAAAGCTTGTTCACCGTAGTGGTAACATTGTTTGCGGACCTCGAGCGGGTTCACATACTAGCAACTGGGGATGCCACGACTGGCCAACTCTCTTAAGCACACCTTTGAATATTCTGGTTACCAATGAACACAAGGATGTCATCTTTCCTAAAGCGGGAGCAACGTAAGTTTCATTTTGCCATTTAGTTCGGGTTTTTTTGGTTTTGTTTTCGCTTGTTGTATACGTTAGTTTTTGATACGTACTTGGTTGGGTGGTGCGAGAGGTCTTTGTTCTTGTTCTCAGTGTCCTTCGTCTTCTTCTTCTTCCTCTTCTTCTTCATTCTTCGTCTTGTTCTACTACTACTACTACTACTACTACTACTACTACTACTGCTGCTGCTGCTGCTGCTGCTGCTACTACTGCTGCTGCTGCTGCTGCTGCTACTACTACTACTACTACTACTACTACTACTACTACTACTGCTGCTGCTGCTGCTGCTACTACTATTACTACAAATAATAATTATTATTCCTTTCTTTGAACAGCTTTACTCAAGGCGTCCATAAGAAAGGCAAGTGGTACGGTATCCAAGGATTCAACTCCAGGTCCGAGTCCCTTGTCCTACGTCACAGCTTCAAAGCTCCTTACTACGTTAGCCGCAAATCGCAACTTAGTATCTGGTATGGTGAAGATCTGATGAATTATTACGACAAAGATAATATTGGTCGTGTTTGTGTCGATGTCTATGGCTATTTTGCTTAAAAACAACAACAGATCAATAAAACTTTAAACTTTCCTGAAACCCTTGTTTACGTATCCAAACATTTAGTACTAGTTGAAAATAAAGTCTTAATGTGTCCCTAATAGAAAGCACCAAAACTATTTCAAATAAATCTTTATGGTCTCAAAAACATGTTTTGTAGAATCTTCACGCTATCGGTGTAATCCTGATTTTTGTGGCTACTGCTTCAGCATTCATGTACAGCAGTTAATCATGTGTGCGAATGCTTGTCATTTTGTGCGCATCCCTTAATAACACATGTGCATCAGTATTCATGTACAGCAGTTAATCATGTGTGCGCATGCTTGTCATTTTGTGCGCATCCATTGATAACACATGTGCATCAGTATTCATGTACAGCAGTTAATCATGTGTGCGCATGCTTGTCATTTTGTGCGCGCATCCCTTGATAATACCTATGTGCCTCAGTATCTATGTACAGGAGTTAATCATGTGTGCCCATGCTTGTCATTTTGTGCGCATCCCTTAATAACACACATGTGCATCAGTATCTATGTACAGCAGTTAATCATGTGTGCGCATGCTTGTCATTTTGTGCGCATCCCTAATAACACACATGTGCATCAGTATCTATGTACAGCAGTTAATCATGTGTGCCTATGCTTGTCATTTTGTGCGCATCCCTAAAAAAGTTGTGAGTCGTCTTTGACGATAAAGGAGGCGATGATTTTTAGATCTTTGCTTTTTTTACGGACACAATGAGGACTCTAAG
Organism: Anthopleura sola; assembly: GCA_023349425.1. Classification (NCBI taxonomy): domain Eukaryota; kingdom Metazoa; phylum Cnidaria; class Anthozoa; order Actiniaria; family Actiniidae; genus Anthopleura; species Anthopleura sola. The sequence goes on from JALHLI010000026.1 coordinate 302,122, forward strand.
GACACTAAGAAGTGATATGAAGACACAGATTTAGTAAATATTGAACAGAAGACATCCGGCAACCAAGGATTTACTGTACATTCTCCTTAGTTTTATCCAAGAGTATTTTTTGATCTGTGCTTTCATGTGTTGTTTTTTGTCTTTGAAAGATTGTTGATAAGTTTTTGATATTTACTGTATACTTTGTGCCACTTTTAAGACTTCAAATTTTGTAACTGAATATTATTAACGTGTTAAGTAAAGTAAAAAGTCATAACTGAAGTCCTATTTTTATTTCCATTCAAAATAATAATTCCTATATTTTTGTTATTTTTGCCGGTATGAGAACGTTCTTGCAATTATGCGTATGTGAAAAGTATCTATATTTATAAAATTCATGAATAATTAATGAGGAAAACACAATAGAAATCATTGTCCGTGGAGGAGGTTGTATATCTGATACAAAATCGCCTCCTGATTTGCATAAACTTTGACTCCAATTTTCTCAGCCAAATTTAATTCTATCTTTAAAATTTTAGTAGAACATGAATGTATACACCTAGACATTTCATAAGTAATATACAATATTCGTGTCCGTGTTGTATCAGATATACAATCACTCGCCTTCGGCTCGTGGTTGTATATCTGATACAACACGGCCACTCATATTGTATATATTACTTAGATTATCTCGGTAATTAAGGGTCTTGTTTTTCGATTTTAATTGCTTTTGCGGAATTTCAAACGAAAACTTAATGACCGCTAGACGTACGGAGTATTCATTAAAATAACAAAAACATCGTTGTTATGATATCCAAATTATACCCCTCAAACTTACCATTATTTCGTTCCAGAAGCACGAAGAAAAAGCTAAAAACCTACTTGCAAGAATCGGGTAAGTTTTTTCTCCAGCTAACCAAGTTGTTACCACCAATTTCATTGCTACGCGCCCGAGGGCGCCCGACTTTGTTGTGCAAATTTGTCGATTCTCTTCCGTCAATCAAAACCTTCGGAATTTATTAAGTCGAATGTTTGGATGGAAACTCGAAGAAATATGATGTCTTTATATAGAAAACTGATCATGAGGAAAGGATACTGATAATAAAACTATTATGTAGAGTGTAATGGGACCATTGCAGCATGCTCTCAGTATGTTGATCACAGTATTTACCTGGTACTTTTCACATACGCCTAATTGCAAGAACGTTCTCATACCGGCAAAAATGACAAAAATATAGGAATTATTTTTTTGCAAAACAGGTGTAATTATTTCACTGTTTAGAAGATATAGGCTGACATTTTTGAGATGATCTTGTTGGTATATACTAAAACAGTTATATTCTTACGGGATTGTTTTTGAATACGTCTTCCGGTTATTAAATTTTCGTTTGAAAACAAAAGTAGTTTAATAAAAAAATAATAATTGAACATCAACAAATACTTTTCTTACGTGATATCTGATCTCGTGACTTTAGGAAAAAGAGCCTTAATTTTGTTTTCACGTCTTTTCTTGTTATTCTAATTTCCTAAGAACTAGACGAAATTATTTTTAGAACCAATGAATTTTAGATTAAATTTAAGAAAAATTGAAAGAAAATCACTAAGTAGTAGCAAGCCCTTTTGTTGATGTTCAAGGTTAGGCCTGTAGGAGTTTTTCTCAAAAGAATGAAAAAATAACTGAGCTGCTTGGAATAAGAATGTGTAACTCGGACTACCGGCGTGTTACATAAAGACCCTGCCCTTGGAAGGCATATCATAACCAAGCTTGAAGCTCATCGACAACTAATCGATCGAAGAAGCACAAGAAGTTGATGAACATGAAGTGTATTCTCGTTGTGTTGGCGTGTTTGGTGTCCTTTTCAGTTGCCTGCTATCAGCAAGGAACATGCCGTGAGTTACTGAAATATTTTTATCCTATGTTCCTTCACAAACTTGTTTTTAAGGAGGCAAGTGTTGTTTGGTTGGTTAGTGTGCTGCCTGCTAAGTAAGAGGTCCATAGTTTAATCCTCAGTGACCTCGATCACAAACTTGTTTTAAGGAGAAAGTGTGGCTTGGTTGGTTAGTGTGCTGCTTGCTAAGTAAGAGGTCCATAGTTTAATCCTCAGTGACCTCACAAACTTGTTTTAAGGAGCAAGTGTAGCTTGGTTGGTTAGTGTGCTGCTTGCTAAGATGCCCATAGTTTGATCCTCAGTGACCTCACACACTTTTGCAACTTAAAAACTGACTCACCAACCCAGTTTTTGTTTACTTTTCAGAAGACTGGCCAAAGCTGAACAACGAGCCCGTATGTTTCGAGGGCATGAACGATAAACCAGGCATCTTCAAGCCTAATTGTGAGGGATTTCTGGCCGCCATAAAGCTTGTTCACTGTAGTGGTAACATTGTTTGCGGACCTCGAGCGGGCTCACATACTAGCAACTGGGGATGCCACGACTGGCCAACTCTCTTAAGCACACCTTTGAATATTCTGGTTACCAATGAACACAAGGATGTCATCTTTCCTAAAGCGGGAGCAACGTAAGTTTCATTTTGCCATTTAGTTCGGGTTTTTTTGGTTTGTTTTTGCTTGTTGTATACGTTAGTTTTTGATACGTACTTGGTTGGTTGGCGCGAGAGGTCTTTTTTCTTGTTCTCAGTGTCCTTCGTCTTATTCTTCTTCCTCTTCTTCTTCATTCTTCGTCTTGTTCTACTACTACTACTACTACTGCTGCTGCTGCTGCTGCTGCTACTACTACTACTACTACTACTACTACTACTACTACTACTACTACTACTAATACTACTACTACTACTACTGCTACTACTACTACTACAAATAATAATTATTATTCCTTTCTTTGAACAGCTTTACTCAAGGCGTCCATAAGAAAGGCAAGTGGTACGGTATCCAAGGATTCAACTCCAGGTCCGAGTCCCTTGTCCTACGTCACAGCTTCAAAGCTCCTTACTACGTTAGCCGCAAATCGCAACTTAGTATCTGGTATGGTGAAGATCTGATGAATTATTACGACAAAGATAATATTGGTCGTGTTTGTGTCGATGTCTATGGCTATTTTGCTTAAAAACAACAACAGACCAATAAAACTTTAAACTTTCCTGAAACCCTTGTTTACGTATCCAAACATTTAGTACTAGTTGAAAATGAAGTTTTAATGTGCCCCTAATAGAAAGCACCAAAACTATTTCAAATAAATCTTTATGGTCTCAAAAACATGTTTTGTAGAATCTTCACGCTATCGGTGTAATCCTGATTTTTGTGGCTACTGCTTCAGTATTCATGTACAGCAGTTAATCATGTGTGCGCATGCTTATCATTTTGTGCGCATCCCTTAATAACACACATGTGCATCAATATCTATGTACAGCAGTTTATCATGTGTGCGCATACTTTTTATTTTGTGTGCGCATCCCTTGATAATACCTATGTGCCTCAGTATCTATGTACAGCAGTTAATCATGTGTGCGCATGCTTATTAAAATTTGCGCAGCAGATTTAGAAGCAAACGGAAACAAACACAAAAAAAATTAAAAATTAGAAATAGAAGTAAAACCTTGAGTAGATATAGTTTCAGGTCACCCATCCATGTACTAACCTTATCAAACCGGGCTTAACTTTGTGTCTTTAATCCGAAGTAGTTTTTTTTCACTGAGCCACGATTCTCAGAAATTAGCACAACAATAGCTGTGAAAACAATGCACCAAAAAGCAGTTCAAAGTTTAAAGATCGTTTCCAGTGCACATGCGATTTCTCACCTTCTTTTGTTTAACTTTCTTTTGTTCTTGATTAAAGAAAAGAAATTCGGGATAAAATCGCATGCGCACTCAGCTCGGGGTGCTTCCGGCTACTTCGCACGAGCGTTTCGCTTCCCATTTACCCTATTTACTATATGCCCGCGGTAAAAGCGGTGCGCGGTAATTGCCATTAGTAGCTTTGTAATCACGCCGCCTCACTGCGAGCTACCATGTTGATGTAGAGTCGTTAGTGTTTTCATTGGAGGAATTTCAGGTTTACAAGTGAATTATTGCTAAAAAAAAAAGGAAGCGATCTCCCCTAAATGGATGCATACGTATTCTACGGACAACTCTTGAAATGTTGACTTGTATTTGTATTTGTGGCAATTTAAAGCTGTAGAGCTGCCCTTGTGATTTTCATTTTACACGCGAAGGAAGCAACATGGCGACCGACTTGTACTCAGAGTTTACAAGGCAGAATTATGATACTTCTTGAGTTCGCCTCATTTCGAAATTGCCTTTTTTCTAAAGGATGTCAGACTGTTAATATAAAAAACAAAAAAGCGGATATGGAGCTGATGTTCCAAGGCTTGAGATTTTGCATTGATTCTGTGCCTTCGCCATTAACTGATGTACGATACATCATTCTCTATGACTTCTTTATTAATTCTCAATGGGACATTCTACTTCAAGAACTCCAGGAAAGTCATTCTAACTAAACTAGGTAGCCGTTGGCCTAAGGAAAAGTTATTATTTGCTGCATGTCCTACGATCCTTCAGTATGTTCAATCGGTTTCGATCTCAAGAAGTTTGCTTGATTGTCTTGTTTTGCAAGTTCTTATCGTTTGTCACATAAGGTGAAGTCATGACGCAATAAATGGGTAATCAAGAAGCTGCCTCAACCAGGTAATTATTTCAATAATATTTTGGAGTGCCAAAGTTTACTTCTGCGTTGTTTTTACGGTTGTAGTTGATGTACCACGCATGAGTTTTGATTACTGAAACTTTGGGTTTTTCAGGTGGGCTATTTGTTTAGTAGCCGGTCTCTCTTGCAGTAAAAATACAAATAGCGAGACAAAATTTTGCACCACATTTACAAATATGGTTTCTTTATTGCCTCTATTTACATGTTCGAGTGTTCAGTCATATTTTGCTCAATTATTTTTGCTTAACCACGGCATTACACGGCGGATAATATTTTGTTTATCAACGCTTTATTCATTCACCGAAACGTGTCAATTGTAGAGGAATTTAAATTTCGCGGCTGAGTGAACGGCAGCAATGGGAAATACCGCTGGACATTCAAAATTTATCGCGGGCATTAAATAGGGCAAGCGAAACGCTCGTGGATTGAGCTAACAAGAAGCTGAATTTCTGGCTTATTTTTAAAACTTTCTTCCATTTTTTTTTAGTTAGTCTTCAAAAATAATGTTTAAAGTAGATGTCCTGAGAAAATTGCTCCCAGAAACTCTTTACTTTTTGAGTTGTGAATTTCTGTGTGCAAAGCTTGATTTCCGCCATTTTCCTTTCGTAAACTTTTCAAGATGGTCATATTCAAAATTCATTATCTCGAAAACGAGCTCGGGACACCCCATTTTTCTTTTCATTTTTGGAATCAGCGTTAAATTCAGTGTAAAATATCTTTCTAAGAACATTTTGTAATTATTCCTTGCTAAAGTAGTCAGTCACCTTAAGGTTAGGGTTCTTTGTATTGCAGGGTACTGTTTCGTTCTGAGTTCTTTGTTCTTGGCTATTGTTTTATTGTGTTCATGCCTCAGGTATCCTGCAACACCAAGAAAGAGGCGTTTCTGGTTGAACAGGTTTTAAAATTTTGAATTCTGATAAGGGGGCTTTGTTATCAATGTAATGAGATTAGCCTCCATTCATGCATCAGATTCGTCCCTCGTTATATCAAGAGGCAAAACTCCGTGGTACTCTTTTTCTCGCCTCTTGCTCTGTTGAACTTTTGCGAGCGTGCTACCTTCATTATTCCTATTTCGAACTATCAATGACGTATCAAAAAGGCACTTCTAGATCGACGCAGAGGCCCGGGGGGGGGGGGGGGGGGACTCCGGGGGTAAAGTATCGGGTATGCTCGTCGGAAATTTCCAAAAATACCCCTAAAAGATACCGGACGTTTTTTCGAAAGGGCGTGGCTTGGCAAATTTTAACCCCTAAGAGATACCACAAAAATAATACTATTAAAAATACATTAAATTACATTGAGTAATATTCTGAGTCTACGCAGGAATACGTATTGCGTTATATATGCAACAACAGGTCACGTGACCCTACCCTCCTTAAATCGAGCAGCCTGGTCAATGAACATCAGAAATAAAAAGAGCACCTCAATATTAGCAAGAAGGCAAAGTTTAAGCTCATAATGTTGACTATAGGCTTTAAATATAAAATTAAATATTTTATAAGGATTTGTATGGGAAAACAAATCTATTATCAATTTTCCGCAATCAGAGTTCTAGCTAATTTGTTTAACTTGTGGGACATAGCAACGGTAACTAAGAGGAATCAGAACCAAGAATTGCTCGGTCTCCCAAGCCAGAGGCTCGACGTGAACTTGAACCGACTTAGAATTTAGAACCTGCATGGAGAAAACCCTCGAGAACGCCAGAAGTGAACCAAGAAGCAACGTTCCACATATAACATTGATATTTCGAGATATCACAGAGTACTATTATGAGCAAAATGTACTTACAAGATCTTGTCTTCCATGGATTTGGAATTCCAACCGAGTAGGATACCAAACAACCCAACAGCAAAAGAGACTTCAAAATCATCATGACGGTGAATCTTCTTTCTAATAGAGCTATAGAAGTGAATCTAGATTTGGAGTATTGGACGTTGCTTATATAGCAATTGGCTGACCTTTCTTAGAACCTTGGTGGGACACTTGCTCAGGAAATCAATCGATTATACTTTTCTACGTGGTTTTTGAGAAAATGACCTTTCCATAAACAAATTCCCGTTTCAGCAATATAGGAACCTATCCTTGTCACTGACAAAAAGCCCCCTAAAACTTTGAGAGCGGAATCATGAAATGTATTCATGTTCACCGTGGCATTATTTCAATAAGAAACTAGCTGTATGCTTGCGAATTCTACGACTTGGTAAATAAAAGATAAATAATAGGCTTTCTTTAGGCTTTTTCAGCGACAACGTTATTTGAATTAGCTCTATACCGATATTCGAAAACTATCGTCAATACCGTCAGCCAGCATGGTTGCCATAGGTCAGGGAAAAGTACGTCAGGGAAAATTTTTTTTTAAGGTCAGGGGAGAGTCAGGGAATTCTACTTTTACTCAGGAAAAAATAGATTTTGAGCAAAAGTCAGGGAATTATGTTGTTTTCCTTTTACTCCGACGAAGGACTAGCGTCCGAAACGTCAGTAAGTGATCTCTCTTATTTTTACGGTGTAAAATTTAACTTTTTATTCATATTGTTTACACAGTACTTGAAAAATACGAGCTGGTATGATGGTATTATATCATTGTCGATCGTCTGCTTAAGACAGGCCAAATTGAAAACATTGATTATCTGAATTACGGGTCAGGGAAAATCATACTTTAGTCAGGGAAAAGTCAGGAAATGTTGTGATTCAATTCTTGTGGCAACCATGACAAATCAGAAAGCAGGAAAGAAGTTACTGACGTCACTCTGTACATGTGGCAGTATTCCACCACTTATCCCGACGGCTTTCCGGCGATTAAATGGCCATGATTTTTTCAACAGTTTAAAATTGTTTCTCGTGGCCAAGCATTTTAAAACCTACGCAAAACTTATTTTCTAAAAAAAAAAATTGCTTGAAGTTCGTGTGGATGCTCGAAGTACGTTTGCGGAATGGGATATTCCGTAGTATGTCACTTGAAAACGAAAAGAACCTACGACAAACATGCATACATTGGTAAGCATTTGGCAAGATCCGAACGGAAAAAGATTCCGATGCAACACGTGCACAGATCAAAAGCACGTCGGAATGAACAGGATATTCTTCGGATGGCTTCCGGTCTAATTTTTCCTTGTTGGACGTCAATCATGCAATATTCAAGATTATATCTGATTTTAAAGCACTAAGTATTTGAGGCAATTCCGTTTTATTCTTTCCTTTTCAATGTTGCAAAGTTTTGCAATAAATATAATGGCTGGTATCTCGCTACCCAAACATATTCTTTGTAGATTTTGCTGTTCTCTTGTGAACCAAGAGTGGTGTAGCAGTAGCACACTCGCCACCCGGACCCTGGGATCTCGAGTTCGATTCTTAGACTCTGCACTGGTGAGTAGAGTTTGCTGGGCCTTTCCCTTGATTCGAAGGTTTTTCTCTCCGCCAAACCCAACAAGATGTGAGTTACCTGACTTAGATCAGCAGCAGCAGCAGCAGCAGCAGTAGTAGTAGTAGTAGTAGTAATAGCAGCAGCAGTAGTAGTAGTAGTAGTAGTAGTAGTAGTAGTAGTAGTAGTAGTAGTAGTAGTAGTAGTAGTAGTAGTAGTAGTAGTAGTAGTAGTAGTAGTAGTAGTAGTAGAAGTAGTAGAACAAGACGAAGAATGAAGGAAGAAGAGGAAGAAGAAGAGGAGGAAGAAGAAGACAAAGGACACTGAGAACGAGAACAAAGACCTCTCGCACCAACCAACCAAGTACGTATCAAAAACTAACGTATACAACAAGCAAAAACAAAGCCAAAAAACCCCAAACTAAATGGCAAAATGAAACTTACGTTGCTCTCGTTTTAGGAAAGATGACATCCTAGATCTACATCTATTGCCCGCTGTTGTTCTTCCGTAAAAATATTTTTCCTGCACATGCAATAAAATAAAATGTATTTATATAATTAAATTTGGTTCAAGCTAGGTCTGGTTCTAAATGCGTTGAAGTAATATCTTAAAACTCGTATTTTGAATAAAACCTCAACTGCTGTACTTACAATTCCATAGTCACATCCGACAATCCACTTTGATTAGAATTTTTTCGAATAACGATAATAATGATTTCCAAATTTTCCGCTTATTCAAAGAATCTAGTTCAGTATTTTCGTGGTGTTTTGGAAAAACATTCCGCAGAGAAAGCTTATTATAGATACAGAGAAAGTTATTATAGAGCCTGTGCTCCCCCCTGGTTACGGGCCTGGGCGGGGTCTTTGTATAACACGCTGGTAGTCCGAGTTACACATTCTTATTCCAAGCAGCTCAGTTGTTTTTTATTCTTTTGAGAAAAAACTCCTACGGGCCTGACCTTGAACATCAACAAAAGGGCTTGCTACTACTTAGTGATTTTCTTTCAATTTTTCTTAAATTTAATCTAAAATTCATTGGTTCTAAAAATAATTTCGTCTAGTTCTTAGGAAATAAGAATAACAAGAAAAGACGTGAAAACAAAATTAAGGCTCTTTTTCCTAAATTCACGAGATCAGATATCATGTAAGAAAAGTATTTGTTGATGTTCAATGTCAGTTATATTCTCTTCAATATAGAGGGCTTTATATAGAATCAAATGAAAAAAAAATTTCTAATTGATTCCTATTTGTTATTTGTATTTTATATGACAACGTTCTTGTAATTAAGTGTATCTCTTATCTGTTCTAAGAAGTTTTTTAAGAAATAGAAATTTAAAAAAACAACACGCTTTTTCCTAAATTAACATCAAGTTGATAAAGATTCATGAACAGGCCGTCTACTGTCAGTTCCTTTTTTAAAGGTTTTTCTGTTTCCTTTTCATATATTCATATACTTAAAGACATAAATATCTGTGGGAAATTTATTAAGTCAAAGCTATACAATTGTTTTTCTCTTTATTGGACTGACCTAATGAAGAAAGGATGCGACAGTGGAAAACTTCGCACCCTTTCCACAATAAAGAGACATTTTGGTTTCGAGAAATACCTAGATAAAATTGCTAATACTAAACATCGTCAAGCAGTGACAAAATTAAGAATTTCCGCACATAGGTTACCTGTTGAGTTAGGTCGCTATACAAGAACAGCCTATCATGATCGGACATGTAACCTATGTGCGTCAACAGATGTTGGTGATGAATATCATTTTTTACTAATTTGTAATCATGTTAAATTTGTAAATCTAAGAATTACTTTTTTAGATGATCTGGGGGTTATTTGCCCGGATCTAAGACAATTTAAAAATTATGATCTTTTTAAATGTCTACTTCTGATGCATGATGAAATGACTATGAAATTATTCGCCAAATATTGTCATGACATCTTAAACATTTACAATATTTAATAATTTTCTATCTTTATTTAGTAAAATTCTACTACTATACTAATGCAAATCCTGCATTCTGATTGGCTAACGTACTCACTATCTATCAGCCGATAGATAGTGGGTAGAGAAAGCCGGACTTGTTTTGAAAAAATGGCGGCTTTTCCTTCGCGCTTTTGTGAAGTTTAGTTTAGTTTAGTGTAGTATAGTTTAGTGAGATTTTTACTAAAACAATTAGAAGACTCACTCTCGATTTCTATCGGCTTTGATAGTTGACTCGGGGCCGGAGCCCCTCGTCAACTATCAGCCGATAGAAATCTCGAGTTCGTCTTCTAATTGTTAAATATTCACACATATGTTATATAGTTATGTTATTGTTCACTATATATTTTCTCATTATATATAGTTTTATTATATAGATTATATAGCTTGATAATCTTATTCAATGTTTGTATCCATTGTATCATTTTGGTATGTAAAGGATTAAAGTTATTATATTCATCTTCGATAACGAGATCAGATGTAAGAATTATTGGAAATAAGCCTATACTCTTGTATTGTAAATTGTATATTTGTATAATAAAATTGCCCAACCGGGAATTCACACGGCGCGCGCGATATTAAGAAGTTTCCCTCTCTTATTTATGCTCTCTTGCAAAAACAAAAAAACAAAAAAACAAAAAAAAAAATCGGATCAAATAATACTCTGCGGGAAATGGTGACCTTATGATACAAAAATGGCGGCTTACTGCACAACAGTTGGCTCTTCAGTTAAACAAGCGATTTCAAACTATTATCTAGTTAAGCAATAGAAAACTTTTTCCGTGTCTACGTAGCCTGATAGCAACACGAGGGGAGGTTGGGAGAATTCGAGATGGTTATGCAAACCCGAGACGTAATAGAGGGTTTGCATAACCATCGAGAATTCTCCCAATCCCCCGAGTTTTGCTATCAGGCTATGTAAACACAGAGAAAAAGTTTTCTATAAAATAAATAGAATAATTAAGCAGGAAAACAAGAAACTTATTTGAATATGAAACTCCAGATTCTCTCTACGTGCAAGCAGACAATCTCGACCAATCACGTCCGTTGATAGAAATCCTCAACGGCGCCTTTCCAATACCGAAAAAGCGACAAAAAGTTTGACACGAAACAACGAAAAAGCATTTAATTTATTCGATTTTCATAAAGTATAACCGCTAACATGAACAAAATAATTAATCAGCAAAGTATTTATGAACTGGATGGTACAGGAAATCGTTTAGAAAAAGGCATTTCGCGGATCGATGAGAAACAGTCAAAGTTTGGAAAACGAAAAAGTTGTGAGCCCGGGGGGGGGGGGGGGGGGGGGGGGGGGGGGACTCAGGAGGTAAAGTATCGGGTATGCTCGTCGGAAATTTCCAAAAATACCCCTAAAAGATACCGGAAGTTTTTTAAAAAGGGCGTGGCTTGGTAAATTTCAACCCCTAAGAGATACCACAAAAATAATACTATTAAAAAATAAAGGCTTTTGAAATGTTTTTCCTTGAGTAATATTCCGAGTTTACGCAGGCATATGTATTGCGTTATTATGCGATGTGCTAGTTCCTTTTTCAACACCCTAAAATATACCAGAAAGTGCTGATTTGATAAACCTCAAATTTAAGACCCTAAAAGATACCAAATCACTGATTTTTACCCCTAAGAGATACGACGAGCATACCCGATACTTTAACCCCGGAGTCCCCCCCCCCCCGGGGTTGTTAGTCGTCTTTGACGATAAAGGAGGCGATGATTTTTAGATCTTTGCTTTTTTTACGGACACACTGAGGACTCTAAGCACACTAATAAATGATATGAAGACCGCACAGATTTGATAAATATTGAACAGAAGACATCAGGCAACCAAGAATGTACTGGAAATTCTCCTTAGCTTTATCCAAGAGTATTTCTTGATCTGTGCTTTCATGTGTTGTTTTTTGTCTTTGAAAGATTGTTGATAAGTTTTTGATATTTACTGTATACTATGTGCTACTTTTAAGACTTCAAATTTTCGTAATTCAATATTATTCATGTGTTAAGTAAAGTAAAAAGTCATAACTGAAGTCCTATTTTTATTTCCATTCATATATAATAATAACTATATTTTTGTTATTTTTGCCGGTATGAGAACGTTCTTGCAATTATGCGTATGTGAAAAGTATCTATATTTAGATGATCTCGGTAATGAAGGGTCTCAGTTGTTTTTCGATTTTAATTGCTTTTGCGGAATTTCAAACGAAAACTTAATGACCGCTAGACGTACGGAGTATTCATTAAAATAACAAAAACATCGTTGTTTTTGTTATATAATAATAACTATATTTTTGTTATTTTTGCCGGTATGAGAACGTTCTTGCAATTATGCGTATGTGAAAAGTATCTATATTTAGATGATCTCGGTAATGAAGGGTCTCAGTTGTTTTTCGATTTTAATAGCTTTTGCGGAATTTCAAACGAAAACTTAATGACCGCTAGACGTACGGAGTATTCATTAAAATAACAAAAACATCGTTGTTATGATATCCAAATTATACCCCTCAAACTTACCATTATTTCGTTCCACGAAGCACGAAGAAAAAGCTAAAAAGCTAAAAACCTACTAGGGTTTTCCGATTTAGCGGAATTTTCACCCAAAATTCCGAATTTTAATAGATAAGGATTGATTATCACTTTATGTAAGTTTAATATGATATAAAATCTAAAATCTATTAAGCTTTGGCTGTTGTATCACAGCGTGGGACAATCACAACAGAGCTATGCTCCAACTAAGTGAAAGCCCAAAGATCGAATCGGAATTTAGAAGTTGATTTTTGTGGGGGGAGGAAAACCGGAGAACCGAAAAACCCTCGAAGCACAGGAGAGAACCAACTAGAAACTCTACTCACATACGACACCGAGCCCAGCGAGGCTCGAACACTCGGGTCGCCTTGGTGAGAGGCAAGCGCTCACACCGCTACGCCACCCGTCCTTCCGACAAACGGTTAAAGTAATATTTGCATAAAAAAATACGACAATAATACATTACATGGCCTGTCTAGGATTTGAACCACGCACCTTTGCAGATTAAGTCAGCGAGCTGAACAACTAGACTAGTGAAGCGATACAAAGAAAGAAGTCGCTATTTAAAGCTGTTTCGCGCAGCTCGAATTCCCTGTTTCAGCACTGTTTTTTTTTTATTTTTTTTTTTTTTTATATATAAAATAATGTGACTAAAACAGTTGTGCATTTCACTCATTCATATATATCAAATATTCTGCTTTGTAATCAAATATGGGATCTTATTCGCTTGTTTGGCCAGCTAAACCGCAATTTTCAAACATTTCATTCTCATTCATTCAAAATATTTTGATTTTTGTTCGATCGGTTTTTATGAAAAGTACCAAAATCCATCGTTCCATATATATATACACACATATATATATAGTATAATTGCTGAAGGAGTTTGGGTCAAATCTCTTGGGCCAGGAAAAGATATGGAGCTAGGTGGGAAGATAAAACACAAATCTAAACAATATGATTTCGACAATAAATCGGACAATCATAGATGCAACATTTATTTATTGTATTTATTTATGTTTCTGATAATAAGCTTTCTACGGTTATATAAAAATCCACATTTAGCTACGACAAACGGAAAAACTGGTCTTTGGTGTCGAAATGTTCAGTGTAGATGTGCTTCGATAATTAAAAAAAAAATACAAATCTTTACTCTTATAGACTGTAAAATCCTATAAGCGTTTCGTTGTCGTAGGTTTCGCACAACCTTCCTACCCAGAAATGTTTGCCATTTTCTTAAACTGTGTCATGAAATATAATGCTGGTAGTTTATAAATAGTATCAGTGCAATACGATAAATGTCCTCAGCAACAGTAATGTTAATTATACCCGAAAACACTGTCAAGAACATTTTTGTAAGGATATAAACTGGAATAAGAAACTATGGTGGCGGAATCATTTTTTCGTGGTTTGTGGACATGGTTGTTATAATTGCAACACGAGTAAAAGATAGTAACTTGAGATTGTAAGGAATGTTGGTGGTGGAGGTGGAAAGTCATCCATATCGCAGGTGTTTAACGATTGCCCAGCTGAAGGGGGGTTGTAATCCCATTTCCCAGCCCAAAATTTTGGAAAATCCCAGTCCCAGTCATGCAAAATCTGAGTCCGAGTTATAGAGTTAGAGTTAGAGATTTTGCAAAATACCAAGATATCTCATTTTCCCACTCCCCAAAAAAATCTTAGCACCCATCTTACCCCTTCAGGACCCCGCTTTAACCCCGTGGGGGGGGGGGGGGGGGGGGGTAGTATGAGAAAAAGTGGGGGGTTTAAGATTGGAAAATATAAGAGACTAGTATGAAAAAAGGGAAAAAGTTGGGGGGCTATAGCCAACCCACCCCCCCCCCCCCCCGTCTCGAAACTCGAAGAAATATGATATGTCTTTATATAGAAAACTGAGGAAAGAATACTGATAATAGAACTATTATCTAGAGTGTAATGGGACCATTGCAGCATGCTCTCAGTATGTTGATCACAGTATTTACCTGGTACTTTTCACATACGCTTAATTGCAAGAACGTTCTCATACCGGCAAAAATTACAAAAATTATGTACTTATTGACTGAGTAGGAGGTCCGAACGGGAAAATATTTGGCTCGAGGTCCTGAAGTACGGAACGAGCGCAGCGAGTTCCGTGCCAAGGACCGAGAGCCAAATATTTTCCCGTTCGGACCGGCGACCTTAACTCAGTCAATAAGCATTTTATCATATGACCACATATAAAAAATCGATTTCAAAGCGTTTTTAATAAATACGAATCAAAATGAGCAGCGAGTCCGAACGGCGAGTCCGAACGGGAAATTATTACACTTTTCGGAAAAGCGTATTTTTTTTGCTGACGACATTTTCCCCAAAGGTTTTTCTTAGAATCACGCGTACAGTGAAATACGGTCATATGATAAATAGGAATTATTTTTTTGCAAAACAGGTGTAATTATTTCACTGTTTAGAAGATATAGGCTGACATTTTTGAGATGATCTTGTTGGTATATACTAAAACAGTTATATTTTTACGTGATTGTTTTCGAATACGTCTTCCGGTTATTAAATTTTCGTTCGAAAACAAAAGTAGTTTCATAAAAAAATAATAATTGAACATCAAAAAATACTTTTCTTACATGATATCTGATCTCGTGAATTTAGGAAAAAGAGCCTTAATTTTGTTTTCACGTCTTTTCTTGTTATTCTAATTTCCTAAGAACTAGACGAAATTATTTTTAGAACCAATGAATTTTAGATTAAATTTAAGAAAAATTGAAAGAAAATCACTAAGTAGTAGCAAGCCCTTTTGTTGATGTTCAAGGTCAGGCCCGTGGGAGTTTTTTCTCAAAAGAATAAAAAACTAACTGAGCTGCTTGGAATAAGAATGTGTAACTCGGACTACCGGAGTGTTACATAAAGACCCTGCCCTTGGAAGGCATATCATAACCAAGCTTGAAGCTCATCGACAACTAATCGATCGAAGAAGCACAAGAAGTTGATGAACATGAAGTGTATTCTCGTTGTGTTGGCGTGTTTGGTGTCCTTTTCAGTTGCCTGCTATCAGCAAGGAGCATGCCGTGAGTTACTGAAATATTTTTATACTATGTTCCCTCACAAACTTGTTTTTAAGGAGCAAGTGTGGTTTGGTTGGTTAGTGTGCTGCCTGCTAAGTAAGAGGTCCATAGTTTAATCCTCAGTGACCTCACACACTTGTTTTAAGGAGCAAGTGTGGCTTGGTTGGTTAGTGTGCTGCCTGCTAAGTAAGAGGTCCATAGTTTAATCCTCAGTGACCTCGATCACAAACTTGTTTTAAGGAGAAAGTGTGGCTTGGTTGGTTAGTGTGCTGCCTGCTAAGTAAGAGGTCCATAGTTTAATCCTCAGTGACCTCGATCACAAACTTGTTTTAAGGAGAAAGTGTGGCTTGGTTGGTTAGTGTGCTGCCTGCTAAGTAAGAGGTCCATAGTTTAATCCTCAGTGACCTCGATCACAAACTTGTTTTAAGGAGCAAGTGTGGCTTGGTTGGTTAGTGTACTGTTGTTAGTGACTCACCAACCCAGTTTCGGTTTACTTTTCAGACGACTGGTCAAAGCTGAACAACGAACAAGTATGTTTCGAGGGCAGAAACTCTAGACCAGGCATCTTCAAGCCTAATTTTGAGGGATTTCTGGCCGCCATAAAGCTTGTCCATCGCAGTGGTAACATTGTTTGTGGAACTCTGGCGGGTTCACATACTAGCAACTGGGGATGCCACGCCTGGCCAGATATCGTAAGCACACCTTTGAATATTCTGGTTACCAATCAACACAACGATGTCATCTTTCCTAAAGCGGGAGCGACGTAAGTTTCATTTTGCCATTTAGTTTGCAGTTTTTTGGCTTTGATTTTGCTTATGGCTTATGTTCTTGGTCTTGTCCTTCTTGTCCTTCGTCTTAATTCTTCTTCTTCTTCTTCTTCTTCTTCTTCTTCTTCTTCTACTACTACTACTACTACTACTACTACTACTACTACTACTACTACTACTACTACTACTACTACTACTACTCTACTACTACTACTATTACTACTACTACTACTACTACTATTACTACTACTACTACTACTACTACTGCTGCTGCTGCTGCTGCTACTACTACTTATAATAATCATTATTCCTTTCTTTAAACAGCTTTACTCGAGGCGTCCATAAGAACGGCAAGTGGTATGGTATCCAAGGATTCGACTCCAGGTCCGAGTCCCTTGTCCTACTTCACAGCTTCAACGCTCCTTACTACGTTGGCCCCAAATCGCAACTTCGTGTCTGGTACGGTGAAGATCTGCTGAATTATTACGAGGGCGATAATATTGGTCGTGTTTGTGTCGATGTCTATGGCTATTTTGCTTAAAAACAAACAACAGATCAATAAAACTTTAAACTTTCCTGAAACCCTTGTTTACGTATCCAAACATTTAGTACTAGTTGAAAATGAAGTTTTAAAGTGCCCCTAATAGCAAGCACCAAAACTATCTCAAATAAATCTTTATGGTCTCAAAAACATGTTTTTGTAGAATCTTCGCGCTATCGATGTAATCCTGATTTTTGTGGCTACTGCTTCAGTATTCATGTACAGCAGTTAATCATGTGTGCGCATGCTTGTCATTTTGTGCGCATCCCTTAATAACACACATGTGCCTCAGTATCTATGTACAGCAGTTAATCATGTGTGCGCATGCTTATTAAAATTTGCGCAGCAGATTTAGAAGCAAACGGAAACAAACACAAAAAAAATTAAAAATTAGGAATAGAAGTAAAACCTTGAGTAGATATAGTTTCAGGTCACCCATCCATGTACTAACCTCAACAAACCGGGCTTAACTTTGTGTCTTTAATCCGAAGTAGTTTTTTTCCACTGAGCCACGATTCTCAGAAATTAGCACAACAATAGCTGTGAAAACAATGCACCAAAAAGCAGTTCAAAGTTTAAAGATCGTTTCCAGTGCACATGCGATTTGATCCCTAACTTCTCACCTTCTTTTGCTTAACTTTCTTTTGTTCTTGATTAAAGAAAAGAAATTCGGTATAAAATCGCATGCGCACTCAACTCGGGTGCTTCAGGCTACTTCGGGTGCAATAAATACACCATAAATAGTGGCAATGGCAGATTGGTCTACACCATCGACTTTTCAGATATTTTTATTACAAACCAGTAATCAACTGAACGCTGAATATGCTTCTGCAGTCTTATCAGCCAGTGATAATAAGGAACAAACAAAAACAATGCGTTGAACTCTACCATCAATATATTTCGACCGGAGTTTAAAAACATTAGAAGATCTGGAGGAAATCTATTTTATCGAACCCTGAAATAACGAATACCTCTGGGCTGATCTAAGTCAGGTAACTCACATCTTGTTGGGTTTGGCGGAGAGAAAAACCTTTGAATCAAGGGAAAGGCCCAGCAAACTCTACTCACCGGTGCAGAGTCTAAGAATCGAACTCGAGATCCCAGGGTCCGGGTGGCGAGTGTGCTACTGCTACACCACTCTTGGTTCACAAGAGAACAGCAAAATCTACAAAGAATATGATTGGGTAGCGAGACACCAGCCATTATATTTATTGCAAAACTTTGCAACATTGAAAAGGAAAGAATAAAACGGAATTGCCTCAAATACTTAGTGCTTTAAAATCAGATATAATCTTGAATATTGCATGATTGATGTCCAACAAGAAAAAAATTGAACGGAAGCCATCCGAAGAATATCCTGCTCATTCCGACGTGCTTTTGATCTGTGCACGTGTTGCATCGGAATCTTTTTTCCTTTGGATCTTGCCAAATGCTTACCAATGTATGCATGTTTGTCGTAGGTTCTTTTCGTTTTCAAGTGACATGGCTATGGAACAGAGAGTTTAAGAATCCCGTTTACGGCAAACGTGAAACTTCAGTTGACCAGTGAAAAGTTCTTTAAAATTAGTAAAAAGGAATCTCAAAAATCTCCAAGTCTTAGATACACAAAATGATATTTCTTTTTGTTAAGAAAGTTTGCAAAAGGTTAAGTGAAATACAGGAAAAAGTAAAAAAACTTGGTCACGTTTGCCGTTTGCGGGAGAAAAAAACGCGAATCATTAAGCTCTCACTAATTCCGAAGGTTTTCAGTTCGCGAGCAAGCGGCTCTCGAGAATCTATGCTAGGACTTTAAGACGAAAACATTATGTTTTCTTGGGGTCGTTCTTGGTGTTGCAGAAAGTATTGCATTTAAGGTGACTGACTACTTTTGAAAGTTCAATTTGAGCCCACGATGTGCGCGCGCACAAAAATTGCTCAAAACCGCATAACAACCTTCAAAATTTTATTGAGGAACCATACACGTTTTGAACTTCAACAGAGCAAAAACCACGAATTTTGCTCGGGACTCTATATTTTTCTTTGAATTTCCTAATAGAAAAGGTAAAAATCAATCTTTTGAGAAAGTTTGAGAAAAACGTAATTATTAGAACTTATAAAAAAAAAGCGTTTCATGTGTTTTTGTTGTTGTAGTTTGAGTACGCTTTTCGGTTGATTCACGAGCGTTTCGCTTCCCATTTACCCTATTTACTATATGCCCGCGGTAAAAGCGGTGCGCGGTAATTGCCATTAGTAGCTTTGTAATCACGCCGCCTCACTGCGAGCTACCATGTTGATGTAGAGTCGTTAGTGTTTTCATTGGAGGAATTTCAGGTTTACAAGTGAATTATTGCTAAAAAAAAAGGAAGCGATCTCCCCTAAATGGATGCTTACGTATTCTACGGACAACTCTTGAAATGTTGACTTAGTATTTGTGGCAATTTAAAGCTGTAGAGCTGCCCTTGTGATTTTCATTTTACACGCGAAGGAAGCAACATGGCGACCGACTTGTACTCAGAGTTTACAAGGCAGAATAATGATACTTCTAGAGTTCGCCTCATTTCGAAATTGCCTTTTTTCTAAAGGATGTCAAACTGTTAATATAAAAAACACAAAAGCGGATATGGAGCTGATGTTCCAAGGCTTGAGATTTTGCATTGATTCTGTGCCTTCGCCATAATTACCTGATGTACGATACATCATTCTCTATGGCTTCTTTATTAATTCTCAATGGGACATTCTACTTCAAGAACTCCAGGAAAGTCATTCTAACTAAACTAGGTAGCCGTTGGCCTAAGGAAAAGTCATTATTTGCTGTCGTACGATCCTTCTGTATGTTCAATCGGTTTCGATCTCAAGAAGTTTGCTTGATTGTCTTGTTTTGCAAGTTCTTATCGTTTGTCACATAAGGTGAAGTCAAGACGCAATAAATGGGTAATCAAGAAGCTGCATCAACCAGGTAATTATTTCAATAATATTTTGGAGTGCCAAAGTTTACTTCTGCGTTGTTTTTACGGTTGTAGTTGATGTACCACGCATGATTTTTGAGTACTGAAACTTTGGGTTTTTCAGGTGGGCTATTTGTTTAGTAGCCGGTCTCTCTTGCAGTAAAAATACAAATAGCGAGACAAAATCTTGCACCACATTTACAAATATTGTTTCTTTATTGCCTCTATTTACATGTTCGAGTGTTCAGTCATATTTTGCTCAATTATGTTTGCTTAACCACGGCATTACACGGCGGATAATATTTTGTTTATCAACGCTTTATTCATTCACCGAAACGTGTCAATTGTAGAGGAATTTAAATTTCGCGGCTGAGTGATCGGCAGCAATGGGAAATACCGCTGGACATTCAAAATATATCGCGGGCATTAAATGGGGCAAGCGAAACGCTCGTGGATTGAGCTAACAAGAAGCTGAATTTTTGGCTTATTTTTAAAACTTTCTTCAATTTTTTTTAGTTAGTCTTCAAAAATAATGTTTAAAGTAGATGTCCTGAGAAAATTGCTCCCAGAAACTCTTTACTTTTTGAGTTGTGAATTTCTGTGTGCAAAGCTTGATTTCCGCCATTTTCCTTTCGTAAACTTTTCAAGATGGTCATATTCAAAATTCATTATCTCGAAAACGAGCTCGGGACACCCCATTTTTCTTTTCATTTTTGGAATCAGCGTTAAATTCAGTGTAAAATATCTTTCTAAGAACATTTTGTAATTATTCCTTGCTAAAGTAGTCAGTCACCTTAAGGTTAGGGTTCTTTGTATTGCAGGGTACTGTTTCGTTCTAAGTTCTTTGTTCTTGGCTATTGTTTTATTGTGTTCATGCCTCAGGTATCCTGCAACACCAAGAAAGAGGCGTTTCTGGTTGAACAGGTTTTAAAATTTTGAATTCTGATAAGGGGGCTTTGTTATCAATGTAATGAGATTAGCCTCCATTCATGCATCAGATTCGTCCCTCGTTATATCAAAACTCCGTGGTACTCTTTTTCTCGCCTCTTGCTCTGTTGAACTTTTTGGCGAGCGTGCTACCTTCATTATTCCTATTTTGAACTATCAATGACGTATCAAAAAGGCCCGGGGAGGGGGGGGGGGGGACTCCGGGGGTAAAGTATCGGGTATGCTCGTCGGAAATTTCCAAAAATACCCCTAGAAGATACCGGAAGTTTTTTCGAAAGGGCGTGGCTTGGCAAATTTTAACCCCTAAGAGATACCACAAAAATAATACTATTAAAAATACATTAAATTACATTGAGTAATATTCTGAGTCTACGAAGGCATACGTATTGCGTTATTATGTGATGGGCTAGTTCCTTTTTCAACACCCTAAAAGATACCAGAAAGTGCTGATTTGATAAACATAACAGTTAGGGGTGATTATTAATTTTTGTCGAATTTCAAGCAACTTAAGACTGTTGGGGGAAAATATGCAGTCTTTCAACATTAAGAAGACGGAAAAAGGAAGCTAAGAAAAAGAAAAGATTCAAAATAAATTATATAAAAAATAAAATCATGATTACAGCAGTCTTTATTTTCCAACTAAGCTTGTCTTATTACAGCTTCATTTTAAGTTGGATCAGGAACTAGGGGAACTACAAACTTTTACTTTAACTTTAATCATTATAATCCAGAATTGGCTGTCAAGCTTAGGGACAAACGATTCATGCATTAACATACGCAACACTGCTTAAAGGAATCTAGTATCCTCTTGTACGTGCTGAGGTGGAAGGCTTACAAAAAGTACCCATAAACATCAGCACAAACACGACCTTGGTTATCCCCGTCGTATTGTTTCAACAGATCTTCACCGTACCAAAGCTTAAGTCTGGATTTTGGGCCAACGTAGAATGGGGCGTCGAAGCCGTGTTGTAGAACGAGTTGGTGCGAAATGGAGTCAAATCCACTGATGCTGTACCAGTGGTGGTTTTGGTTGAATCTGTTAAAAAAATGTGCATATTTGATTATAAATTTGAATTATTTTTATCACTCGGAAAATTTACTGAAGCTCGCTTAAGTAAAGCCTTAAGTATACTAATGGCTATCACAGCATTATGTCAACAAACAGGCATATAACCGACCGTCCTACCGACCAAATGACCAACCAACTGACCTACTAACTGACCAACTGAAAAAACGACCGACCGACCTTCCAACTGACCTATTGACAAATCAACCGACCGACCTAACAAGTGACCAAATTTTTACGTTAAATATTTTGTACTGTTTGGTACAAGGTGCTTTTCGTTCAGAGATGTATTGCGTTGCTATGACTTCGCTTCACTTCTGTTTGAGAAAGCAATCGACCGACCTACCAACTGACCAAATGACCAATCAACCCATTACTGATCACTATTTGCCCGATCAAATTAACACTCAACTCATTTACTTACTTTGCTCCAACTTGTGGGAAGAGTATCTGGTTTTTTTCGTCTGTAATGAAAACACTCAAAGGAGTGTCGAAGACGGGTCGAAATTTGTGACATCCCCAGTTACTGTAGTGTGATTTGCTTTTTCTAACGTCACAAGTGATCTTGCCACTCCGATGAACGAGCTTTACGGCGGCAAGAAATCCCTGGTAACGAGATTTGAAGATTCCTGGTCTGCTGTTTTTACCCTCAAAGCATACGGGTCTTCTGCTTATCTTTGTCCAGTAATCTAGAAAAACGAAAGACAACGATCAAAACATGTTTGAGGGCCAACATATTCCAAGATCAAGAACTAATTACTAGGAGCCTCGGCCTCTCCCATACTGGGTCTGTGGGCCAGTATTTCCCCAGATTACGAGCCCATTTTCAGGAGCATTCATCTCCAATACTGGGTCTGTAGGCCACCCCATTCCCAGATCAGGAGCCCATTACTAGGAGCATCTATCCTCGATCCACTATTCATCTTCTTCCCATTGATGTTACTATATCTTACTGTCATAAATGTCTTGCTCATAACTGACAACTGAACAAGACAAACAAGCCAACACCACGAGAATGGACTTCATGTTCATCGATCAACGCTTCGATCTTTTTTCTGTTGGCAGCAGCTAACGTTATGCTTGGCAGTAACGAACTGACTTCTGTTCTAGTGTGATAGTTATAGTAATCATCTAGAACAATAAGAAATGTAAACAATATGCAAAATATGCATAAACACCAACATTGTTTCCCATTAGGTGTGTTTGAGCCGCTTGTTTCTGGATAGGTTGAGGAAATATCGTCACCAGCAGTCGCAAGAAGTCCGAAGTCTTCAAAGACCTCATTTCGAAATTTAAAGATTTATTTAAGAAAGGTAATTATTGAAACTTACAATAATATCAAGTAGAAATTTCCTCCTTCATTTTTACTCTATATTATATTCTATTTGTTCCAATTTGTTTACCTGTACATAATCAATTAATGTTTACATAATATTATTTCATTACTTCACTATTTTTGTTATTGTAGATGTAATATTTTGATAAATGACCGATAAACTGAAACTATGTAAAAGATGTTAGCCAACTGGCTTCGTATAGCTTTTCAGTTAATCCAGTTAGCTCGCACCTTTATGTAAGGATAAATATTTTGTAATTTAGTTGTGTGTTTGTAAGGTGCAAATAAAACCATTGTCATTGCTATTGTCATTGTCATTGTCATTGTTATTAACACTGTCATTGTCATTGTCATTGTTATTAACATTGTCATTGTCATTGTTATTATCAATGTCATTGTCATTGTCATTGTGGTTATAAATCCATGTCCAAGTGAAATACAATACATGTATTGTATTGTAGTGTATTGTTCTTTATTATATATATAACTAGAATTTCATACAATAAATCTTTATTATAAAAATCTCTATGCTTTATATTTCACTGGTGAAAAATGCAATACGACCAATTAGCATCGCGTACAGCTTTTCACTGTGTAAAAATATAACCAATCAAAATTCAGAGTTGACCAAACCAACCAATCATAAAACGAGCAATTGTGACATTTGAATGGCTTCCCGCCAAAGCAAAGTTGTGTTTTCTGTAGCTTTGTTGATGTGAACAAAATGGCCAGTCGTTTTGTGTCACTAGATGTGCCGGTAGATGAGTTTATTCAAAACCAAGAAAACAAAAACACACTAAGCAAGACGAAGAGAGACCTGGCTTTATTGATTACATATCTTGAAACAACAAATATGCAGCAAAACCTGGAAGAAATCCAGCCAAGAGATTTAGACGAGCGTGAAGAAACAACAACAAAGCGCCGCCGTTATTGCATCTTGGATTCGCCAGACAGCGACTAATTGTGAAAAACAGTACATTTTTCATATTTATATTGACTTTTTGTATATCCATTTTCCTTTTATAAACTGAGACGAGGTGTTTTTCAATTTAATTATGTACAGTTGCATGACATTTTAACTTATAAGCTTAAAACTTACCGGCGAAAGTTTCGACAAAATTTGTCATTTTTATTCAATCAAAATAAACGTGTTTGTATGTGAATTCTAGTTATATATATAATAAAGAGAAAACATCATAGAAAGTGCTTTGTACGGGGCTATATTCACTCGTTGTTTGTGTAAAAACACTCACTCGCTCGAAGACTCGCTCGTTCGTGTTTTACACAAACAACTCGTGAATATAACCCCGTACGCCGCACTTTCTATGAAGTAATCTATATATATTGTATTGTATTGTATTGTCTTCTATGGTCGTCCTATTGTTACTTGGACATTGTCATTGTTATTTTCAGACCATTGTTGCAGTCTAGCCTGTTGGGTGTCTCTCTATCTTACGGTCCTTGCAAAAGGATATTTTGTAAAGGAAATATTTTAGAAAAACGAAAAGACTTATAAGAATTATAAAGGAATTTATAATAAAGAAATTAGTTTCAATGTAACGAACTAAGAAAATTCAGCAGGTGAACTTGTAATCATTTGCCAGGAACGACAGGTACCAGACAAAGTTCTGCATAACAAATTTAACAGGTGCACTTGTGGTGATTGAACTTGAACTTTGCTTATTTACACACACATATTAAAACACATACGACATTACAGAAATGTTTATCAAAACTCATGAATAATTAATGAGGAAAACACAATAGAAGTCATTGTCCGTGGAGGAGGTTGTATATCTAATACAAAATCGTCCTGATCGTCCTAAAATTTGACTCCAATTTTCTCAGCCAAATTCAATTTTATCTTTAAAATTTTAGTAGAACATGAATGTATACACCTAGACGTTTCATAAGTAGTTCAATAAGCTCGTAAATCGTGTTTTATTAGTTCTAAAACCTGATAAAACACTCCTACTCGTTTATTAAACAGTACAAAAACCGCAGTGATTTACGAATAGAGAATGAACAACAACAACAAAAAAAAAGAAACAGTAATAGTAACTGTAATATCTTAATCATAATCGTAAATACAACTCAAATGAACAAACTAATAATAATTTTAATTAATAATAATTCTATCAACTAAAAGAAGAGAAAGAGAGGGAAGAGGAAGAAGGGAGGATTCAAAATTATTTAAAACTAGACGCTCTTGGAGCGTTCACAGGGTTGCCTGTGCAAGAGCTCGCCCACTCGCCAATCCTATATACTCTATACATTCTTTATTATTTCATACCAAAGTTAGTTAAGTGTTCCTTTTGGGTTCAAAGTCCCCCTTTATTAAAAACATGGTCTACATGACGCCCGAAAAACGGATCTTATTTTAAGACTGGTTTGCTACCATGGCAACCCAGTAAAAAAAACAAAGCCATCATTGAATTGCAGCAGTCTTTATTTTTCCATTGAGCATATATCTTACTACAGCTTCATTTTAAGTTGGATAAGGAACAAGGGAAACTACAAACTTTTACTTTAACTTAACCATTATAAACCAGAATTTAGTTGGCTGTCAAGCTTAGGGACAAACGATTCATGCATTAACATACGAAAAACTGCTTAAAGGAATCATAGTATCCTCTTGTACGTGCTGAGGTGGAAGGCTTACAAAAAGTACCCATAAACATCAGCACAAACACGACCTCTGTTATCACTCTCGGCGTAATTGAACAGATCTTCACCGTACCAAAGTTTAAGTTTGGATTTTGGGCCAACGTAGATTGGGACGTTGAAGCCGTGTTGGAGAACGAGGTATTCTGAATTGGAGTCAAATCCCGGGAGACTGTACCACTTGCCTTTCCTGTGGACGCCTGTCGTGAACCTGTCAAAAAGAAATGGGTATTTAATAACTTTTGGGACTGACGATCGCACTATTACTCAGTCAACAATCAGGTTACCAACCGACCAACCTACTGACTGACCAAATGACCAACCAACCGACCGACCTACTGACTGACCAAATGACCAACCAACCGACCGACCTACTGACTGACCAAATGACCAACCAACCGACCGACCTACTGACTGACCAAATGACCAACCAACCGACCGACCTACTGACTGACCAAATGACCAACCAACCGACCGACCTACTGACTGACCAAATGACCAACCAACCGACCGACCTACTGACTGACCAAATGACCAACTACATAACTTACTTTACTCCAACCTTCGGGAAGAGGATCTCGTTGTTCTTATCTGTAATGAAAACATTCAAAGGGGTGTTTACGATGTTTGGAAAGTTGTGACATCCCCAGTTACTATCGTGTGTACCCGCCACACTAGCGCAGGCAATCTTCCCACTCCAATGAACGAGCTTTACGGCTGCAAGGAATCCTTCGAACCGAGGTTTGAAGATGCCTGGTTTGTTGTTCAGACCCTCGTAGCACACGGGACCCCAATTTAGCTTTGTCCATTTATCTGCTAGAGAAAGAAAAGACAACAGGAAAACATGTCTGTGAGCCAAAATATGTCTACCAGACCAGGAGTCCATTACTAGGAACATCCATCTCCCATACTGGGTCTGTGGGCCAGCATATTCCCAGACCAAGAGCCCATTACTAGGAGCATCCTTACATCTCCCATACTGGGTCTGTAGGCCAGCATATTCCCAGACCAGGAGCCCATTAATAGGAGCATCCTTACATCTCCCATACTGGGTCTGTGGGCCAGCATTTTCCCAGACCAGGAGCCCATTACTAGGAGCATCCATCTCCCATACTGGGTCTGTAGGCCAGCATATTCCCAGATCAGGAACCCATTACTAGGAGCATCCATCTCCCATACTGGGTCTGTGAGCAGCATATTCTCAGATCAGGAACCCATTACTAGGAGCATCCATCTCCCATACTGGGTCTGTGAGCCAGCATATTCCCAGACCCATTACTAGGAGCATCCTTACATCTCCCATACTGGGTCTGTAGGCCAGCATATTCCCAGACCAGGAGCCCATTAATAGGAGCACCCATCTCCCATACTGGGTCTGTGGGCCAGCATATTCCCAGACCAGGAGCCCATTAATAGGAGCACCCATCTCCCATACTGGGTCTGTAGGCCAGCATATTCCCAGACCAGGAGCCCATTAATAGGAGCACCCATCTCCCATACTGGGTCTGTGGGCCAGCATATTCCCAGATCAGAAGCCCATTACTAGGAGTCAATCCATCTCCCTATTCAGCTTATTCTTAGGCCTAGATCAGTGGTCTAATATGGGAAAAACATTTCTACTTGAGTATACTATTTCGTACCACGATTTCCTTGCTGCTTGTAGTAGGCAAAGGAACTGGACACCAAACAAGACAACACCACGAAAACAGACTTCATGTTCATCAACGCTTCGTTCTTTTTCCCTCTGAACAAGTGAAGTTAGAGCTTGTCAGTATGGAACTGGCTTGACTATTTTTAGTGGGGTGGTTTTAGTAATCATTTGAAGATTAATTAACAAAAAATTATGCAAAATGATTCTATTTATTTACGTTTTGCTTGGCGTGCTTACCAGAGGCACCAGTAAGTCTGGACCTCGGTTAACGTACCACCGGAAAAATGGATTCTAAAGTGGAAAACGTGTTTTTTTATCAGTAAATCTATCCATTAATCTTTCGATGCTATTACGATGTTTACTATTGTTGAAATCCCTAGAGACAGATTTGTCAATATTTACTTTATAAACGGGATTTTTTACATGTTTTTCTTGTTTTCTTTCAGTCGCTTACCAGTATGTCAAGGGGGCACAGACTATATTTCAACACTTTGAAAATGCATTATAATACGTAGAATAAGCAAATATAATAAATGTGGTCTGAAATGAGCAATTTGCATACGAAGGTAAAGAGGACTATTCAGTACTGCAACTATCCAGTATTAAGGGGTAATTCGCACTTTAATAAAAGTAAGTCAAACATGTATTCGACAACAATTTAAAATTTCTTTGAGATTCAAAGTCTCATGGCTGCTATTATGGAGTCATATTCGCTGATAAGGTTTTCTGCCCATCTGTAAGGCGCTTCGTCCCTATAATCGTCGATTCTCTGTTCTTTTTTGATAGCTTCTCCACGACGGAATGGCTTCACTTCGGTTCTCTTGTTCGAAGATTTTATCACTTTTCTGATCAACTTCGTTGTGATGCTACCCATAACTCCATCGTTTTCTGCTTCATCCTCGTCATCAGTCATTGGCTCATTCGAAATGTGATGCAAATGCTTGATTGGCTTATCTTCAGTTCCATCCCGAGGGACCATATTGGGAGGGGTCTGGGCCACGTTGGAGACTGGGATCTGCGCAGCCGAGCCTGTGAAGGGTTTAGAGAGGTAATCTGGGTCGACCCGTGAGAATTCCTCAAAAGCTTCTTCTTGCTCTGACGTCATAGGTGCGAAATCTTCCTCCTCCGATTCCTTTAAAAAGGAGAAAAATGAAAGAAAAAAGCTATTCATTTTTTTTCGTGATTTTCGTTTATCTAAGGAACAAGGTCAAAATAATTGTCCAAAATAGGGAGCCGATTTTATTGATTTAGGTAATGGGTACCGGTAGATACCCCCTCCCCCTCAGAGACCTGTTGAAATGCTCGATACTTGGTGTTCGTAGTGACTATTTCTATCCACAAATACGTTGTTTAGCATACATGTAAATAGAGAGTACATTCGTTTCTGGGATTTGACTTTTAGTTTTGGAGATATTTGAGTACAAAATCCAGGATTTCACTTCCAGAGGTGGTGGGTACCGGGTAACCCCACCCCTCCCCCAGAATCGGGTACTGACAATTGTTTTGACCTTATCCCTAACGTTAATTGATAGTAACGTACCTGGATACATAATTCCTCTTGTTCTTGTTCTGGGGGGAGGGGTTGGGATGTTGTTGTCGACATCTGCCCAGAGACACCCTGGTTGTTTGTAACTTTAGATATAGAGAGAACGTCAAATACCCATTTCGCAATATCAGACTCGGGCTGCTCGTCCTTCTCCGTTTCACTTGATTTTTCGCTCTCAACTTTTTGTTTTTGCCAGTGATTAAAATGTTTTGCACTCGGTAGAGCAAGCTCGTTTTTAAAGCTGAACACTTCTCTACGAGAAAAAACAACATTGTTTTAATTTTTATGTTCTGAGCAATGAAACTAACAACGACAAACCTTTCCTGTTTCAGTAAATGTTTTTTCCACATTTATCTCTTCTCATTATATCCCACACCACACCACACCACACCACACCACACCACACCACACCACACCACACCACACCACACCACACCACACCACACCACACCACACCACACCACACCACACCACACCACACCACACCACACCACACCACACCACACCACACCACACCACACCACACCACACCACACCACACCACACCACACCACACCACACCACACCACACCACACCACACCACACCACACCACACCACACCACACCACACCACACCACACCACACCACACCACACCACACCACACCACACCACACCACACCACACCACACCACACCACACCACACCACACCACACCACACCACACCACACCACACCACACCACACCACACCACACCACACCACACCACACCACACCACACCACACCACACCACACCACACCACACCACACCACACCACACCACACCACACCACACCACACCACACCACACCACACCACACCACACCACACCACACCACACCACACCACACCACACCACACCACACCACACCACACCACACCACACCACACCACACCACACCACACCACACCACACCACACCACACCACACCACACCACACCACACCACACCACACCACACCACACCACACAAAATACTTACTCATGAACGTCAACATCTCCTTCGCTTTCAGATTCGTCCAAGAAGTATTCTTCATATCGTTTATTACTCTTAGTACGTGTGAAATGTGTAGATTTTTTCTTTTTCAATTCCTTTGTTCGTCGGCGTCTTCTGTGCCTTTCTAACTTGCTAAAGTTTTTTGTCAAATTCATTGACGCTACCGCTGGGCGTGGAATAGTGTGATCGCCGTCACAGTTCACTAATGTATCCGCTGGTCGTGAGATATTTTGATCGTTGTCACAATTCTCAGGCGTCACCGCTGTCCCTGAAACATTGTGATCGCTGTCACAGTTTTCTGAGGTTTCCGCTGGTCCTTGAATGTTGTCATCGCTGTCGACGATGTCTTCTAAGGTTATCGCCTGTTCAATATTTTGTTGGATGTTTGACCTCTTTGAGGTGACCGCTGGGCGTGAAATCTTGTGTTTTTTGTCATAGTTCGTTGAAAGTATCGCTGGCACCATTCTGTTAGGATTTTTATAGCAGTTCACCGCTGGCCGCTGAATAATATCATTGATGTCGCAATACATTGAGGTTACCGCTGACCGAGGTTTGTCGGCTTCGCAGTCGGAATCCAAGCCAATTTCATTCCATTTCAATTCAAAGTTACCGGGATTGCTTGGCATGACTTCAATGCGACGGACCTTTAATAATCCTGTTACAATCCTCGGCTATAAGAACAAAATCAAAGCATATTAACAAAGTTGTATAAATATTTGGGGAGTGCCTCAGAGTTCATACATTGGGCCACTGAATTCATTCATTTCTGTGAGAAAAATAGATCGCTATCGAATTCCCTGGAGTGACCAGTATAATTGTAGACTTTATGAAGTTTCGCGCGCTGTGATTGCTCGAGCTACCAGAAACGATATTTACTGGTCGAGCGGTGATCATGAGGTTTGCCAGAGTTTGTCAGAGAAATAGTAACATAACGTGACTAAAACGTATTTTTATCCTGAATTTCGTCTTTTCTCTGATATTCAAGTCGGAAATTATACTAAAACAACTTATTCACTTATTCATGAAATGTTATTCACCGATATTCATTTCACGTTTGGTGAATGATAGTTACGTTATACACAACTAATGACAAGAACGTTGTCATATATATAAAAAAAAGGAATTTTAAGGAAACTTTTTTTTGACAAAAAGAAGTAAATATTTCATTATTTTGAAGGTAGACTGATACTTTTGATATCATCTTGTTGGTATATTACTTAACAGTTCTAATCAATCTCGGGGACTTTAGAATCAAAATTTAAAAAATATTTCTAATTAATTCCTATTTTTTATAATAATATTAATAATAATAATGATATTTTGAATAATATTAATAAGATTAATTATTTCTCGAGTTCGGTTTCAAAGCAAAAACGTTACCTGTATCGTATATGTCTGTGGTAAAACCTTCGATATTTCTTGTTCTTTCCTTTGCGTGTATTGATTGTATTTCTGACACATTTTTTTGGCCTCAAGTTCAAACCTCTCCAAAGAGATATCTTCGTTTTCTTCTTTTTTCTTCTTCGTTTGGTCTGTTTGCGATTTCCATGTTAACATCCCATGTCTTTTACCGGAAACTGGAATTTTTTCCTTGATATCTGGATTACTATCTTCCTCTGCGTTTTCCATTTTTTCCTTCTATTTTGCGCGGGATTTCTTGTCTAATGAACGCTAATTAAGTCGATGACGTCACAAACTTAATCTATGACGTCACAAGGCCGGAGCGCGAAAGACTGCCCGCGATGGATTATGGATAGGAACGACAATTCCTCTTAGAGTTCTGATTGGTTGATTTAGTTATAGAAAAATGCTATGCGATTGGGGAGGTGACAGGATGAATTAAAATTCAGTTGCCTAGTCCACACTGCGCACGTATATTGTGCGCGTGCGCACTAAATCGTTTTATTTCCGTCCGGAGTACGCACGAGCCGTCCAATCACAGCGCGCTTCGATGCTTAGCCAAGCAGCCCTTGCTTCAAGTATCTTCCCAATACAAAAACACGCGTTTCAAAGAATTTAGGGAAAAAAAGTTGAAGTATACGTGTTGTTTAAAAAATTAAAGTAAACCTTTGCGATCCATCTCCTCAAATTCTGTGAGATATATGACTTTTAAGATTCGGGTGAGGGCCGCTTGAATTACAACAACAATCCTTTTTGCGCTTAGTTTTTCGTACAGCTGGTATAGATCTTTTCAGCTTGGGTGTAATGTTTTCCAATTTCAGATCACGTGTCATTCCCTAGAGGGGGATCAATTTTCAGAGGCACAAGGTCCTCCAAACGAAAGAGTCTATTTGCAAATGAGAAACTGGCTTTATATGCTTCATGATATCATGTTAGGTTTATCATGATGTGCACTGCAGCATGGGATTCTTGCTCTTTCTTCTCTAAAAAAACTACGCAAACAAAAGATTGGTTTGTATGGAATTTATCAATTTAATGAGAATCCTATTTAAGAACGATTTACAGACATTTCTTCATAAATAATTTATACAATTTACTAGAGCATAGTTTGACACTTGTGCAGTTGTTTTAAAATATAGAATAGAGTTGAATAGTGCATGTGCTGAAGTTGGTTGATTATTGAACCCTGAAACAACCTCTGGGCTGATCTAAGTCAGGGCATGGCTAACTCACAGATAGAACCCTGAAACAACCTCTGGGCTTATCTAAGTCAGGGCATGGCTAACTCACATATACAACCCTGAAACAACCTCTGGGCTGATCTAAGTCAGGGCATGGCTAACTCACAGATTGAACCCTGAAACAACCTCTGGACTGATCTAAGTCAGGGCATGGCTAACTTACAGATCGAACCCTGAAACAACCTCTGGGCTGATCTAAGTCAGGGCATGGCTAACTCACAGATAGAACCCTGAAACAACCTCTGGGCTGATCTAAGTCAGGGCATGGCTAACTTACAGATCGAACCCTGAAACAACCTCTGGGCTGATCTAAGTCAGGGCATGGCTAACTCACAGATAGAACCCTGAAACAACCTCTGGGCTGATCTAAGTCAGGGCATGGCTAACTCACAGATTGAACCCTGAAACAACCTCTGGACTGATCTAAGTCAGGGCATGGCTAACTTACAGATCGAACCCTGAAACAACCTCTGGGCTGATCTAAGTCAGGGCATGGCTAACTCACAAATCAAACCCTGAAACAACCTAGAATACATAATAGATAATATTCTTACTGGGATGACCTTTTTTTTCAATCTCTAAAAGAATTCTAACTACCTTACAGTGAGGGCACTTGAACTGTGAACACTTCATGTTTTTTTTTTTTAACATTTTTTCGTCGTCCAATCAGAAGCCAGATTCACAACAAGGCTCTGACATTATGCTTCGGTTAGCTAACTAAACATAATGTCAGAGCCTAGATATGAATCTGGTTTCTGAACGGACGATGAAAAAATGTTAAAAAAACTAGAAGTGTTCACGGTTCGAGCGACTGCACTGTAAAATGACACACATAATCTCCCATATCTTATGAATTTCTTATCATCATGATTATAACAGTCTATCAATGAGTCATTGTATATTCAAGAAAATTTGAAAATGATTTGAAATTGTCTTAATAAATTAGTCATCATCTTCAGGCGAAAAAATGTCATTCTCCTCCAACCATGCCGCACCTTCTCTCGACATCACAGCTCCAAAATACACAAACGGGAACAGGACTACGATAACTTTGAGGAGACCAAATCTTGTTCTTTCTGGTTTTGTTGGAACACCTCCACTCTCTGTCATGAGCTGAAAGTTTCGAGCTTGTAAAAGTCGTGAAAGACCATTTCTGTTTGAAGACAGGCGAAGTGAATTGTGCCTTGGGAAAATTCGAGTTAAGATTTTGCTTGCCATGTGGTAATTCTTGATGGTTTTTGTGGTAACCTTAAAACAAAAGTAAATAATACCTTTAATATTGGTTGTGGCATATTTTATAGACCCCTTGCACATGACGTCAAAGCAGCTCAATTTGGAGGACAAAAAAAAAGAATTTCAATCTCCTGAGAATAGCCAATGTTCATCAAAGCTCACAAAGCACTCTGGGAAAGTGAGTTCTTTAAAAATGTAACAGGGAAATCAAAGGAACGATCAGAAAAAAATTACTCTGTTATTTTCGTCTGCTGAAATCCTTTTATTTCCATAGAAAATGTTGAAGGAAAAATTGTCAGATGAATTTTTATAGGAGCCAAAAAAGCTTAAGAACTCACTTTCCCAACATGCTTTGTGCTAGAATTTCGAGCTCATGCACATTGGTTATTGGAAACCTATTGTTTTGTTCTCCAAATTGAGCTGCATACCGAAGTGCTACAAGGGCTGTATACAGGTGTAAATATGGTCTAGGGAGGGTAGGGGAGGGGAGGGGGTGGCCACTTGTAGCCAATATAATATAATTGTTCATCTACTGCTCCTTAGATCTTCTGGCAAATATATTTATAATTTAAAGCTACAATGTAGCTCTAAATTACCCTTAAAAGTATATCTGAAGATAAACTTTTAGATTCTTTAAACATTCTCTGAGATTGTAGCCCGGAAGGTAGTAAGCTTTCTTCAAAATTTCGAACAATTCTCATATGCATTTGAACTTTGTTCATATGTTAAGACCGGTAGTCAAGAAATCAAAAGGCTGAAATATAAATTTATGGTTTCATCCAATTTCTTTTTCCTCTGGATTTAAAAATTTCAATATAACATTATTTTTTGGCCGTATTTTTCCCTCAAGTCAAAGTGTAAACAAACGAAACTCGAAGACAACTTAACATTTTATCGTGAAAATTCTTAACTTAAAACCCATATTTAAACAGAAAAATAGCATTGATATCAACTATTCACTGTATTAAATCAATATCATGATATACAAGCTTACTTACGAAGGATATTCGATGATGTTTAAGCGATTTTTAGCGTTGAAAAGACGAATGAAGAAGCGTCTAAGATGGCGACCGTTGATGACAAACTGATGTAACAGGGGAAGGGAGGGTAAGAAAAGCTGTTGCACCCCAGGGAGCCCAATATAGGAAAAGTGACCCAAAAACCTATTAAAATAAATTTACAAAAGAGCAATTTGAATAGCATACGCATCATGTAGAAATAATGTTAAGAGTTTTCATCTCTTTGAATTTTTTCTGGTTTTGACTAGATTTACACTTGGGAACCACACATGTACCTGTGTAAAACCACAGGAAACCCAAAGTCAATATCAATATTCTTTAGTATGACACGTTTCTTAGCAAATATAATGATTATATTTTTTATTGCTTTCATCTACATCTTTATTAGTTGATAAAAATTGTAAAATATCACATCAACTGTACATAACATGTTTATATAATAAGATTTAGAAAAAACCTACTAATGGTCTATCACCAATCGAGCCCTGTGATTGGCTGAGCTACTAGGGGTATATTAGTGATAGACCTCTAGTAGCGAAAAGCGCCGGTTTTGAAAACCAAAAAAAATATATTTAAAGCAAAATCCAAAACTTTTTGCATCCTTTTATTGGACCGATAAGTAGGTTTTTACTAAAACAAATAGACCTCTCGCCCTCATGGCCTACGAGTCAATAGCCCATTCGGCCTTCGGCCTCATGGGCTATTGACTCGTAGACCATTCGGACTCGAGGACTAATTGTTAAAAATAATTAATAATTGGGAAGTTACAATGAGTAATAAAAATAATAACAGAGCAAACGCATTGAAACCATGAAACAAATGCAAAACAAGACATAAATAACTTCAGTATTTATAAAAAAGATTCGTACAATATTTGGTGAGATTTACGCACCTGGGTTGCCTGTGTAAAACCACAGGAAGCCCATTCTTAATAACAGTTCTTTTAAATAATATCAAACATTAATAATTTCGTTTTAATATTACAAGTTTTGTAGCTAAAATAATGATGATTCATTTTGACGGTTTGAGATTTTTTCTGGATTTATTAAGATTTTTCATAACTTCCTTTATTAAAATTGTGATAATATTTTCATGACATAGTTTGGGCTCCCTGTGTGGGTTCCAGGGTATTCGTGCATGTGATCATTACGTGACTATCGGAACAAGATAAAAAATTCGTTATAAAAATAACAATTTACTGACTCTCTCTTGGTCTAGATCATGACCATGTTTTTTTAAGATGACTTCAGGTGTTGATCGATGTCTGATTGTGAAGCTTAAACAAGATGTACCATGAAACACATCAAGAACCATTCTACTGTCCAACGACTACACAGACATGGCAGCTCGTCTTAGAACAAGACACGCATTACGATGTTAAAGTTGTTAGAACTCTGGGCAGATTCTGGGAGAATTGTCATTTGTATATAAATGGTATTCCAAAGGATTGCGACCTGAAGTGGCACCCATTGACACCGTTTTGCTCAGATGATGGTATTTTTAGCTGGCAAGAAAAGCAGTACAATTTTATGTTATTACTTCGTGGTCCTCTCTTAACTCAGCCTTGTGGAAGAGTTTATTTATTTATCAATGGTTTTGAAGTCCATACCAACGTAGAGTTTTCCTTATTTTGGAAAAATCAAGGACAGAAGATGGTTATATTTGGGTTATTGTTGTTTTCGTTCTCTTCTATATTGGCTTTCCTTTTGATGACCATAAGTGATGGCTATATGCATTTTGATGAAGTTGTTCTACTTCATATTCCTTTTTTGATAATTGGATTACTGTATTTAATTGCTGGGATTTGTACTTGTTTTAAATATCGAAATGCTCGAGCTGATGTTCAAGGAGCCTCCGTGAATTGGTCTCATAGAATTTCGTTTGTATAGACATAACTGTAAGCTTATTATTCTTTTGGTAAAATTCTGGCCTAACATTCTTTATTCATGCATTCATATCCTTGGTACGTTGCCATGGCCAATTCAATGCAAAGAACGTGTGCTTTTTTCTACAGTTTTTCAAGAATCATGAAGAATAAAAGGGAACCTTAATTCATCCATCATCTTGAGCTCATCTTCAGAGCCAAAAATGTGAAGCACCAGAGAAGCAATATGTTGAGTTTAGAACATGAGTTTTGCAAGTGTTCATGACATATAATGTAGTAACTGTGGACAAGAAACATGTTCTAATAAGCTTGCATGATGACAACTGAATAGCCACGATGCTTCATGTGATGAAAGCCTTTGTTATTCTCGTATACCTACAGAATACCCCGCAAATCATATGCACCATTAATAACTATGATTTCTATTGTTGTATGCCTCGTTCTTCAAAGGCGGGCTAGTTGCTCCGTTATTCTTGTGCCAACCAGAGATGGATTTACTGGTGACACAGCAACTTGTGAAGAGTTTTCTTAAAAATAATTGGCATATTAACATCATAATGCTATACACTGCTGTTCTAGCCTTAAAACTCATAAAGCATTGAGATCTATTTGGCGTATTTGCATCAAATTTGAGGGGCACTTTGCATATAAACACAATATTTTTCAAGTGAGGGATAACAATTAAGCTATTGTAATTATGCAAAGTGCTCCTAGAGTCTAATGATATTATTGTTAGTGCATTGTTAGTTGACATTAAGTATCACTATAACACCGCCGAGGAAAAAAAACAATAATAATTCTTAGAATGGGTATAAAATTTTAGGGAGCTTTAAATTTTGTAATTTATTTAATGAAACTTTTTCATACTTAAACAATTTAATGTTAGACTTTAGCTTTATTAAATAAGGTTTTACTGCACTTGTACAGTGTTGCACAGATAATTCAAACGCATAATTTCGAATAGCAGATATCAGGGTTAGGTATATGCTCCATTATGGACCAATTATTATTTACAGGAAGGGGGGGGGGGGGGGGGCTAGCTGTTGCAAATAGAAGGGGGCCCAGCATTTTTTATGCTCCACAAAGGACCAGCCTAAGTAAGACAAAAAGCATTAATTTTTAGGAGGATATCGGAGGAGTCATGAAAATTTGTGCAAGTGAAATCAAAATGCACCAGTATTTGATGCCTCTCTCTCTATATATATTTATATATACAGCGACATGCATGCAGAAATCCTGATCCTCTTGATATATATACAAGTACCTATATCAAAAGTATATTAGAAATGATGGGATATCATCTCTGACATTTTTTTCAGAAAGCTCTAGTAATAGGCAACTCAAAAAAAATATCAGCGATGATATCCCATAATTTCTGACATATTTTTGGTATACTTATATATATCAAGAGGATCAGAATTTTTGCATATCGCTTTAAATATAAATATAGATGTATGCATGTCTATACTGTCGGTAGAGTGATCAATACATTAAAATGTAGAGCGTAATAAATTGTGGATTGAAGATAAATTATAGACAAGACATCACTTTAGGTGTTACTCAGAGTTTCACACTTACGCGATAAGGCTTTAATAAAGAATAAACCCTACTGAAATCTATATATACATACAAAACAAAAAAAAGGGAAATAAATAGATAAATAGAACAATAGTACAACTAAGTTGTATATATAAGTGAAATCACTCTATATAACGTAGATAAAAGCTAGACATGGGATAGCTAGAAAAGAAGGTATACTAGTACTGCTAATCAAAATAAATTGTAATAACAGTATTTAAATTCTTGATGGTCCTAATGCTTTTCCTCGTACAGCACGACTTGTGAAATCATGCATACATGACCACACCTTAGGATGACAGAACCACAAAATTAAATTAAATTTTATTTTATTTTTTGTGGTGGGTCCAAGGGTGCCTGTGAACCCACTTTTTAGCTTGGAATTAGTTTGTTAGCATATAGTAAAAGGTACATCTTCTTGTTTTTTTTACCCTCCCCCCACTACTAAAAATCCTGGAACTAACCCAGCTGGTTTTAGATTTAGTTCTGCATACAAATTAGAATTCTAGCCCCTCAGCCTTTCCCCACACACAGACTTTTTAAGAGATTGATTCTAGCCCATACTTTATAATAAATAGCTCTGCTGTCCCTGTACTTTCCATTACAGGCCAATGACCGATTTCTCAATAGAGATTTCGGTCACTTGGACTTTCACTCTATACATATGCACAGGCTTTTTGCATCTGAATGAGCTTATACATGTCTTATTTGATAAAACTATATTTGTAGATTTTTATGAAGTTTTGAAGAGTAAAAATGAGGGTCACGGTTTTTGTTTTGGAGATATTAATTCTGCTGTAAACTTTGAAAAAATTTGCCCTCACATGGTAACCAAACTTCCTAGATTGGCATCTGTTCATGACTCGTTATCTTCATTACCTTTTCTGTGATTCTCAATATTGTGTGATTACTCGGACATTTCAAAGGCTTATTATGAAATAGCCCATTTCACAGTTCTGGCCTGCAGCCTCTTGAAGGGTAACCGTGCCTTAGCATTGAAGCGAGATGAATGGTGAGCTTGCAAAATGATAGAGAATAAGGAATAATTGTCGGAGGTGTTAAAAAAGGTCTCAATCATTGCAAGCACGCACCCCTCGTCTTGCTTTGATGCAAAGGCATGGCTATCTTTCTAGATGCGACAGAAGACTGGAAGGGACTTTTTTGTTTGCTTCCATCAGTCAAAACTCTTCAGTCAGTACCTTATAATTTTTTTAATTTGCAGCAGTGAAAAACAAATTCCAATGGACAATTTGCAACTACCAAGTTAACAACATCGAGAATCACAGTAAATTTAAAAAAAACATTTTTCCACCAAGCCCCCCTTCAAAATCAATTGCTTGGGCTACCTGTGTCAACCTCTGTCACTATCCCGAAAACAAATCAACCGAAAATTACCCAGTAGGGGTAGAGTAAAAACAAAAATTTTTACATAGCTAAAACGAACTAATTTATAAATATACTTAGACAAGATTATACATATTCGTTTTTTCTCTTATTATTATATACACAAATGCTAATTAATTATTTTATGAAAGAAGTTTTGGTTTTATTTGATTTAATAACATTTTTGTCGCCTAACCCTCCCCGGTGAAATTTAACCGAATGACAAGAATGCTGAAGAAGGCGTCCAGCTTTGTCCTCCATTTGTTCACTTGAGAGTTTTTAAAGACAAAACTGCTTGATTTGTCAACTTTACTGACCGTTACAGAGCTTATTGCTTCAAAAAGTGTTTTTCAAAACGTTTGTAGAATGCCTTGTTGCAAAACTACGAACACATGGGCTACGAATCTCAAAGTTGGTGCAGATCAGCACAAACAATTTGTCGTCCAACTGAAGCGAGACATTGGCTGTTGTACAGAACGATATCAGATCTTTGTAAACAACGAGCTACGTGAAGGAGAAAGCCTCTCTTATCCTCTATCTTACAATCCATGCAGCCCTCTGTGTTGTCCTGGAGGTGCAAGCGAATGGGATCAAGATGGCCATCACTTCATGCTCGTGTACAACTCTTTATCCCTCACCAGTTCAGTTGGAGGCTTCAGGCTCTTCATAGATGGCATCGATGTTAACACTGGTAGAGAATTCTCAGCCTTTTGGCGTCGTCGTGGTCTACAAATCCTCTTTATCGGATTATGCTTCATCCTTCTTGGGATTATTTGGTCATTGATTTTTCGCTATCTCGTCAAAGATGGTAGTCGTTTATACTTTGTTGGGTATGGTTTGATTTGTGGTGGCGTTTTTGATCTCGTGCTTGGGATAATTCCTTTACTAAAATACAGAAATCCAGGAAACGTTCAAAGCAACGCTGTAAGATACGATGCTAACACTGTGTGATAGCAAATAACTATCTTTTATCCAGCTTCATCGTGAATAGTTGATCACTATACTTACAAATTATAAATGCCTATTCAATCTAAAAAGCTTATTAATCGTTAAGTCGTAATTATTCATTAGTGGATTTTATTAATGTATTAATAATAATGGCAATGAAAAGAATAAGATTATTTACTGCTATGTATTAATAATAAGCCTTAATATAAATCATGACACAGACCTCAAAAAGGTTGCCTTGGCAATAGGCGTCATTCCAAGATGGAAAGGCATTATGGACATACAACTTAACACAAATACACAAGGCCTTTAAGATGGTTTTGTTGACTACGAACAACATTGAATGAAATACTTACGTCTGTGTTCTTGATGAGACAAGAAGCAGAAATACAAGTCATTCCATTTGTCAGCTGTATTCTCGGATCTTAGAATGACCTATATCTTATCTACTACATATTGCCTATATAGACCCTGATGGGCCCTTTCATGTGAAGTCAAAGCAGCTCAATTTGGAGGTCAAAACAAAAGAATTTCAATCTCCTGAGAATTGGAACCAGTAACCATTGGTCTGTCCTCCAATGCAAATTGAGCTGCATTCCCATGTGCTGCAAGGGGACTATATTGCCTTTGTCTCTGACAACTTTTTTTTGAAATATGTATATCCGTAGCCAGTATAAAAAAGCTCTCTCTTTTTCGTATTTAATTTAGCTAAGCAAGAGTATAGTGATCTTTAAATTTCTTGGGAGGATTTCCCAGGAAAAAAAACTCTTTTCTTAGGTTGTTTGAGTTAATCAAATTTAATTTACTACAGCCTGTCTGTGTAAGTATTTTTTACAACATAAATAGAGTGATTTTACTTCTATAACCAGCTGTAAAACATAAATTCCTTGTACATCTGTAATAGTGAATAGTCAAATAGACAAAA
Source organism: Anthopleura sola (assembly GCA_023349425.1). NCBI lineage: Eukaryota > Metazoa > Cnidaria > Anthozoa > Actiniaria > Actiniidae > Anthopleura > Anthopleura sola. The sequence goes on from JALHLI010000026.1 coordinate 343,760, forward strand.
AAGAAAGCAATGGAAATAATTGATTATAAGACCTAGCTTAGTAGTAACCTCAAAAGTAAAACTAATTTAGAAAAAAATAACTGACATTGCACTATTTTGTACTAATGGTATATTTAAGTTTAAAATATGTATCCAGTAATACAGTAGTGTAACGTCTAAAGGAGAAACTATTTATATACCTCCTGCAACACTTCGGAATGCAGCTCAATTTCAAGGACAAAACAATAGACCTCATCGGCTTGGGTGTAATGTTGTCCCATTTCAGACCACATGTCATTCCCTAGATTATCATTTCTTTGTTTGACAGTTGCGCATGAGAAGACACATGAATATGGATACAACACAAACAAAGAATCTTATTCTCAAGAGAACGACACATGGTCTGAAATGGGACAACATTACACCCAAGCCGATGAGGTCTATGGGTTTCCAATTCTCAGGAGATTAAAATATTTTTGTTTTGTCCTCCAAATTGAGCTGCTTTGACATCAAGTGCAAGGGGTCTATACTGGCTTAAACTTACATCCCATTATTGCATGTGACACTGTATATCAATCACCATAATAATTAATGAATACTCCAGTTTCAAATTCTCTGTTAGTCAAGGTTAGCCTCGATTTTGTGTAGAATATTCACGTGTTCCAGTGAAGGACCATGCAATTTCAAAGTGTTTGTATCGTTGAAGTTATGCATTCTATACTTTACTGTTGGTATTTGTGAATATTCTGACTCTGAAATGAGGCTATCCCTGAGTAAATGAGTCTGTAATCAAAGAATGAAGCAGTTTTGTACAAATTTGAAAATGGTTTATTCAGCTCAAGGTTTCTTATTATAAGGGCCAACTACTGCATAACTTACAGACTGTGTGAATCAAAAACCTGTGAGCACCTAGAAATATTCCAGGAATGTTCTATTTTTCTTTGGCCAATCAGAAATAACTCTGACCACAAGATAATGGAAAGATAACCGATAACACTTCTAATTTGACAAGAAACATTCTTGAAATATTTCTAGGTGCCCATGGTTTTTTCATTCGCACTGTAATATCAAGCTTTAAAATGGTTTACCTCTTTAGATAAAAGGAAAAAAAGAAAAAATATTTTAAGAGAGAAATAGGTTTTGTTCATGATATTTCTAATCCAACAAAAATTCCTAAAAATAATTATTGAAATCTGGACTTTTTTGCTGTCACAGCAGTGCATGGAATCATGCAATGGAACTATGGACGTACTATCAAAGGTAATTAAAATCAAGCAAAAGTCCTGGGGGAGGGGGTGGGGAGTACAAGACAGCTGCAGGGACTAAGGGGGATAAGGAGGGGCTTATATTTAAAATATAGTTGACCAGTATGTATATAGACTTAACCCTTTCGGCACCATAGACAACTGTAGTCGACATGTAGGAAAAGCGCCATTGTCGACTATAATCGACAACACGTCACTTCCAATTTAAATATCTTTTCATTCGAAAAAATTTGCTATTCTAAGCTAGAAAGGGGGTTATGGGAACCCTGTGGCCAACCCTTCGATCTGACACAGATGCTAAGGATCATGGTAACCAGAGGAAGTGAAATACCAGCAAAACAAATTAAATCACAAAAATTGATTTATGAAAGTGAGAGCAGCTAATATAATGCAAAAATATCCTGAAGAAAGAAGATTTAGCCTCAATTTCTATTATTCTTGTCCATGTAAACAAGCTGTGACATCATAGTGAAATAGGGCAATTTGGTCTATAGTACGTACTGTTTTAAAATTGTGGTGGGGAGGGACGGAGCCCCAAGCTACTTCCTGTACTACTTCCTGTACTACTGTCCCAAAATACCAGCTTTTTAATCCCTTTTTTAGACATTTTTTGTTTTAGATTTTTGAACTCATTGATAAATTTTGTACCATGCTTCCAGACATCAAGCACAGCAGCGAGAAGCAGTTATGGCTATGCTGGAGTCTTAGCTTGGCCTTGATGCCGCTGTCCTAGGAGAAATTACAGACTGATCAGTAAGCTTGGGCAAAGCCTATGAAGTGAAAGGTAAGTTGGCCCATAGACCATATTTACTAGATTAACTCCTTGATATAATCAGTAGACTGCAGCTCATCTCCTTGGTGACCATTCTTCAAGCTTGGTTTTAACGACTTCCGGTTGTTGATGAGCGGAAACTAAAAGGAAACAATGAATTCATCGCTTGGGCTCCCTGTGGTCCTTGTTTTTTCCGCTTTCAAAGAGGAACCATTTTGCTGTTGTTCTTAAAGAAATCGGTCGTATTCTTCGTATAAATGTGTTTTCTATTGTACAAGGATTATTTAAGTTACCACATTCTTTGATAGTTATTCCTATTTTATCGCATAAGTGTTTCTTTTTTTAATCGATACTGCAAGATGGAGACGAAACATCCTGCTCCTGGTCTCAGGCCTAGGCCTGTCTGCGTAACGTCTTGGACAGCGAACCTCAAAGTTGGTTTTACTTACAAAAGATATGATATAGAAGTTAAAATAAGACCTTGTAACAATCACGACGATGAACAACAAATCGACGTTTTAGTAAACAATGAAAGAATTGATGACTCAATGTTTTCTGCTAGCGAAGGTGCGAGTGAATGGGAACAAGACGGTCATTATTTCCAACTTACATCAAACCCACTGCTCTGTTTTTGTGACTCTTTAGCTTTTAAGGAATACAGACTTTTTATAGATGGATTTGACGTCGAAACAGGAACAGAATTCACAGCCTTTTGGAGAGGAAAGAGCAAAAAACTTTTTTTCATTGGACTCAGGCTTCTCATTTTAGCTTCAGGTTTTTCTTACTTCGTTAACGAGGATGTTTTTATTATGATGTCAGATTTGCTCATTTGTGTTCTCTTTTTCGCTCTAGTATATGTATTTGGTGTCATTTTCTTGAGGATTCACAAAGGTAAATCAAGGAAACAATCACCGGCCCAATTTACCGTGGACGACAGGGATATTATGACAGTTTGACGTGTACTAGACATTATAGTGGATTGTAGCAATATACTCATAAGCGGAAAAGTCAGGGATTCCAGAGGATACCCTAGCACCCCCACCGTTTACAACATTAAGGGGGTCTTACCTATTCAAAATGGATCGTCGTTCTAATATGTGTGGTGACGTCACCACTCTTACGTAATTTATGACGTCATATTTCATAAAAAGTTAAAAACAAGCATGCATTTGGTGGGTTTGACCCAAAAATAAGCGAAATCATATCTGACTTTTAGTTGGAAAAAAGTCAACCATTAGTTTTTGAAAACGGTGAAAAGGCCAGGTTACCAAGTCATCTTGAAAATTTCAAATCTAAATATTTTCCCACTCGCTTAACGTCGCTTAATAACGTAGAGTAAAACCCATGCTAAACTTTCGCTTGACGACCCTAAGAGCGTCTGCGAAGGAGGCTATATGACCATCAGACTGTAACTAGTCTCTTTGGTAAACTGTTCTGCCTATGGTTTCAAGTATGGTTTAAACGACTTCCGGTTGTTGATTGACATCACTGGAAAATATGAAGTAGTAGGAAACAAAATTAATTGCTTGGGTTCCCTGTGGTCCTTGTTTTTTTTCCGCTTTCAAACGGGAACCATTTTGCTGGTGCTCTCAAAAGGAATCGGTCATATTTGTTGTCTAAATAAGGTTTCTATTGCATGTACCAGGACTGTTTCAGTTACCATATTCTTGAATAGTAATATTTCCTTATTTGTCACGCAAGTGTCTCTGCTTTTGCCTTCGCCGGATACTGTAAAATGGAGACGACACAACCTGCTCTTTGGGAAGCTGTCCTTTATTCTGTCTACGTAACGTCTTGGACAGTGGACCTTTACGTTGGTGTAATTCCCACAAGATATGTTATAAAAGTTGAAAGAAGACCTTACTGTTATGGCCAACAAGTCGATATTTTTGTAAACGATCAAAGAATTCATGACCACAGTGATGACTGTTGCTTGCGAACTTTCCACGAATGGGAGCTAGGTGGACATGACTTTCATCTTACGATAAACCCATTCAGGCTTTTTGTAGATGGATTTGATGTGGACACAGGAAAAAAAATCACCGATTTTGAGCAAAGCAGACGCAAAATTATATCTTTAATTATTTGGTTCACTCTTCTGATTTTCACTGTTGCAAGTTTATTCTACTTAGTAAAGAAGGGTACTTTGATGCCGTCACCTTTGCTCATAGATGTTGTCTTCAAGATAATCTTTATCTTTCTAGTACTAGAATTTGGTGCTATGTTACTGAGAATTTACAAAGTTGAATCAAGAAAACATTATTCACCCTCCAAATTAACACGGTACTACAAAAGTGTTATGACAGTTTGACTTTATAAATTATATTCAAGTTAAGCGTTGCGTGACGACCCTAAGAGCGTGAGCAACTTTTGTATGATATCTTCTGTCACGCTGGCGACGTATTTTTGAGGAATGCGCTACAAAAAATAAACTTTCTGCATAAATTGAAGCTGTGAATTAAAAAACGTTATCTTGCACACTGTGGACTACAAATTACTTTATTTCCATTATTCAAAGGAGATTATTTGAAGGTTGACATATGCAGGGCCCGGCTGGACGAAGGGGGGGTAGCGCTGTCCGATAGACGAATCCTTATCCAGTGGACAATTCGATGCTGATATCCAATAAATTTATCCACTGGATAAGGATTTATCCATCGAATGTCGCTATCCCCCCTTTGTACAACCGGACCCTGGATGTCAATTTTAAAAACCTAGCCTTTAACGTACAACTTTTTTTTTTTTTTTTTGGAATTGTATTCTTGGAGTAAACTAATTTTAAAAGGTTGATTTTTTTGCCATATATAGGTTTTTTCTTTTCCACTGACATTATCACGTCTTGTTATGGACTGTTCAGCCAGAGGGAGTAGACTTATCTAACTGACGATTGGGCAGATCAGCACCAGTGGTGGACTGTTCTCCCATGTTAGCAGTTGTTGGACTTTTTGTAGCCTTTTCTTTCTGGCCATTAGATAGGTCAGCACTAGTGGTGGACTGTACTTCAGTGGCGGAAGTTGTTGGACTTTTTGTAGCCTTTTCTTCCTGGCCATTGGATAGGTCAGCACTAGTGGTGGACTGTACTTCAGTGGCGGAAGTTGTTGGACTTTTTGTAGCCTTTTCTTCCTGGCCATTGGTTGGGTCAGCACTAGTGGAATACTGTTCTCCCATGGTGGCAGTTGGTGAGACGTTTGGGACCTTAATACGTCTTCCACGATATCCATCATCACCTTTGACGTGATCTGGTCCCTTGACGTACCTCTGGCCGGGGCCCATGTTGTTCATATTGTAAGGCCCCTTGGTGTGCCGTCCGCGATACCCACCATCACCTTTGACGTGATCTGGTCCCTTGACGTACCTCTGGCCGGGGCCCAGGCTGGTAACGTTGTAAGGACCTTTGGTGTGCCGTCCACGATATCCACCATCACCTTTAACATGATCTGGACCCTTGACGTACCTCTGGCCGGGGCCCATGTTGTTCATATTGTAAGGCCCCTTGGTGTGCCGTCCGCGATACCCACCATCACCTTTGACGTGATCTGGTCCCTTGACGTACCTCTGCCCGGGGCCCATGTTGTTCATATTATATGGCCCTTTGGTGTGCCGTCTGCGATACCCACCATCACCTTTGACGTGATCTGGTCCCTTGACGTACCTCTGGCCGGGGCCCAGGTTGGTAACGTTATAAGGACCTTTGGTGTGTCTTCCACGATATCCACTATCACCTTTGACGTGTTCAGGTCCCTTGACGTACCTCTGGCCGGGGCCCATGTTGTTCATATTGTAAGGCCCCTTGGTGTGCCGTCCGCGATACCCACCATCACCTTTGACGTGATCTGGTCCCTTGACGTACCTCTGCCCGGAGCCCATGTTGTTCATATTATAAGGCCCCTTGGTGTGCCGTCTGCGATACCCACCATCACCTTTGACGTGATCTGGTCCCTTGATGTACCTCTGGCCGGGGCCCAGGTTAGTAACGTTGTAAGGACCTTTGGTGTGTCTTCCACGATATCCACTATCACCTTTGACGTGTTCAGGTCCCTTGACGTACCTCTGGCCGGGGCCCATGTTCATATTGTAAGGCCCCTTGGTGTGCCATCCACGATATTCACCATCAGGTTTGTCGTGATCCGGTCCCTTGACGTACCTCCGACCTTGTCCACCTCCTTCGTTGTAAACAACTCTCTGGTCCCTTCTTCCGTGGTGCTGATCCCATATTCCACATTTATGCACCCTGTACAACACGCCATCATAGGACATGTATCCAAGAAGCATTCTCTTATGGTGCCAGCCATACCAACGATTTGACAAACCGGGAACTAAAAAGATTGAAATTCGACAATGTTATATTTTATTATCAAGTTAGAAAATGATATTTCTTAACCAATACTCTACGACTGAGTGGCTGACAGAGTAACTGCCAAAGTGGCTGGCTGCATGACTGACTGACTGGCTGACTGACAGAGTGACCGACTGAATGACTGGCTGGCTGGTAGAGTGACCGACTGACTGGCTGGCTGGCTGGCTGACAGAGTGACCGACTGACTGGCTGGCTGGCTGACAGAGTGACCGACTGACTAGCTGGCTGTCTGACAGAGTGACCGACTGACTGACTGGCTGGCTGACAGAGTGACCGACTGACTGACTGGCTGGCTGACAGAGTGACCGACTGACTGACGAACTGACGGGCTGATACTAATCCACCAACTATCAAACCCATTGATCATACGTATACATTTTCTTTTCAAATATTTTTCTAAATATCTCAACGAAAAGCAAACTATATAATTACCTGAAGACCACTTTGTGAAGCACAAGTTGATTCTTGAGGGAACTTTATCCCCTGAGATAGGCAATGGCACGAGTATTGGACTCAAACCCTTGTCATTTGGTGTTTGGATTTCGTAACCATGGAGATAAGTGACCAGGGAGATGAACACGCCTAGGCACAAATACCAAGACATCTGGACAAAAACAATCAAAAGACAAATTAAATCCTTTAAACCTAACCCTATCGAACCCTGGGAAAACCTCTGGGCTAGCTGATCTAAGTCAGGCCATGGCTAACTCACAGATAGAACCCTGAAACAACCTCTGGGCTGATCTAAGTCAGGCCATGGCTAACTCACAGATAGAACCCTGAAACAACCTCTGGGCTGATCTAAGTCAGGGCATGGCTAACTCACAGATAGAACCCTGAAACAACCTCTGGGCTGATCTAAGTCAGGGCATGGCTAACTCACAGATTGAACCCTGAAACAACCTCTGGGCTGATCTAAGTCAGGCCATGGCTAACTCACAGATAAAACAACCTCTGGGCTGATCTAAGTCAGGCCATGGTTAACTCACAGATCGAACCCTGAAACAACCTCTGGGTTGATCTAAGTCAGGCCATGGCTAACTCACAGATAGAACCCTGAAACAACCTCTGGGTTGATCTAAGTCACTACCCGGTATCATTTGAATATGATTTCATGAACATGAAACCGGGTCGAAAATGATACGGTTACAGAGAGTTTACACGAGAACGGTATGAAGTATTAATCTGAGACAGCGTTTTCAAAACACATTAAGATCACGTTAGATCCAGTAAGCGCGGAGAGTAGAGGAAATTTTGAAGTGACGCGTACGTGCCATTTCCAACTCGCCTCTGCTCCCGCGCGAAACCCAAATCAAACTGAGTATGGATCCGAAGGAAGCGAGGGACTAACTGTTAGCAGGTCTTAGCAGTCTATACTTTTTTTACATATTCTGATAATGCAGGGGCGGATACAGGGAGTGGATATCCATGCCGACTCTCTCTCCTCCCCTCTCCCCTCCACTTCCTCTCCCCAACCTCCCTGAGAGCCAGCTAAGCAGGTTCCCCCTCTTTAGATGTGTTAACACTCAAAAATATGAATATTTTAAAGAAAATAAAACTGCATACAACAAATCTGATTGCATTTCGTATCCATATATCCTAAGATAAACACCGGGCTTAGATGATTACCATGAACTCTGATGGAGAACAGATAGCTATGAGGAGCTTTGAATAAGATTATATCCTTGTTCCTCTCTTGTAAGGTCACTAAAATCGTTCTTAAAAAATAGAAGCCCATCCAAAAGCCCTTATTAATAACGGGCTTATAACTGGGATTTTAAGGCTTTGCAGTAAACGTTCAAAGCGTAAAAACTGCGGTTTATTTAAAGGATTTATTTAAATTTCCTGTCTTCTACTCGCTCAGCTGGTCCGCGCACTAGAGCTTGCGCTTTTGACCTTAAGGTACCCTCCCCACGATCTAATTCTGGCAAACGTACATTTGTTTACTGTGCTGCTACTCTCTTCAACTGCCTTGACTCTAATCTTAAACAACAGGTCAGTCATTCACTTTCTACCATCTCTTTTTCATCACGTTTAACTGACTTTAAGCATAAACTTCGTAACCTATTCCTTCAGTTTTCTAATACTGTTAATCATCTAGAAGAACTAATGTGTTATGCTTGTCGCTTCTCTCTTCGCTGTAACTGTATTACTAGATAAATAGCTGTTATCATATCTTAAGCATTTATGTTAGCATGTATTTCCCTTTGTTATTTAGCATCATGTATTGTCTTGTATAATTGTATTGTAAATATCTACATATATATATATCAATTTTTAACGCATAAGTTTGTAAGATTTGTATTCTGTTATGTAGTGAGGGCCGTAAGTTAGATAACCAAATGTGTTAATACGTCACCCTCTCTAAATAAAGTTTATTGTATTGTATTGTATTGTATCCACTGGTCGAGTTGCAAACCATCTCATTATCTTCGGCCATGCAGACCAAATTTCAGTCTAAACTCATTTATTTCGTAATTCACGACTTTCACATTCCCATAATACTTTGCGTTTTTGGGGGCAACAATAGCAAAAACTATTTGAAAATTCAAACTTTTCGTGGAGATGTTGAGTATATGTTTGCTATTATCATTGAAAAATCCAGTATCAGTTTAACAGAGTTAATTCCACACGCATGGGAGAATGAAACGTTTGGTGTTACAGACAATGTATGGACTTACCAAGAAATGTCATGACTTTTACTCGTAAACCTGTTCAAATTTTACTTTTTTCTGTTTTTTTTTTTTTAATTTTTTTAATTTTGTTTTGCTAATTCTGATAGAATCTATCATAAATGCATGTGCTTTTAGATTTTGTCTCGTTGTTGCCCCCGAAAAACGCAAAGCATTATCAGAACGTTGTTGAACAATAGTTGTAGTCAGGTCATAATTTCAGCATACGCAAGTGTGTGCATTGGTATGGCTCGACTCGTTGTTAATTACAACAATGAAATACGAGCATCTTTCGTTCAAATTCTAAAGATGTTCCAATCCTGTACGATCTTTGATTTCGCCTATTGTTTTTAAGGTGCACGAAGTCGAAAATAGTGGCAAAGCAAAAAGGTCTGATGAAGTGTCATCAGAGGAGAAGCATGCATTTTTTTAGGTGTTGAATGAGAAGTTTTTGTTTATCATGCTTAATTCATAATTACTTCAAAGGTGGTAAGGTCATGGCTCTGCAGGAAATATTTTCCCGACTCCATGAAAGATTTGCATGGGCACGTGTTGGTTCGTGTATCTGTGCGGGCGCGTTCATAGGCAAAGTGCACGCAATGTTATCGAACCCTTAAAATACAACCTCTGGGCTGATCTAAGTCAGGGCATGGCTAACTCACAGATTGAACCCTGAAACAACCTCTGGGCTGATCTAAGTCAGGGCATAGCTAAATCACAGATAGAACCCTGAAACAACCTCTGGGCTGATCTAAGTCAGGGCATGGCTAACTCACAGATTGAACCCTGAAACAACCTCTGCGCTGATCTAAGTCAGGGCATGGCTAACTCACAGATTGAACCCTGAAACAACCTCTGGGCTGATCTAAGTCAGGGCATGGCTAACTCACAGATTGAACCCTGAAACAACCTCTGGGCTGATCTAAGTCAGGGCATGGCTAACTCACAGATTGATCATGAATTTGAATTTAACATGTTGGGTTTTGTGAAGGGAGAAAGATAATGTTCAAAATTAGATTGAAGTTTGGTGCTAATCTTCGCTTTTCTTGCAACTTTATCCGGTACTTAAATTTTAATTCATTGCTCGATTCAACTTGTTTCATGAATTTATGAATTGTTTTCTTTTTTGTGCGACAAAAAAGCAGTATTTTTTCATATGGCTATTGGGGCGAACTGGAAATGTAAACGACAGGCTGCTACTTTCACGATTTTTTTTATCTCACGTAACTGGCGCCGGCAGTGATACGCCAAAACTATAAGCGTTTCATTTGTTTTACTGTTGCTCCAAACTCGAAAACAAAATCCTGTCGAACTAGAGTAAAGCTACTTTGAGATATTTACGAAAATGTGAGTATTTCTGCTGATCAAAATATCACCTCTCCCAAAGTACAAGGCGTTACATCTGTAAACGGCATTCACTAAATATTGGTCGCATTTGATATTTTGTTCATTGGCCTTATAAGAGCGTGTTTACAAAATATCGAGCCTAAATAACGTATAGCTGTCCTTATAACAAGAGGCAAAAAAAAAAAAAAAAAAAACCCGGTTTTTCTGTTCTGTTGCAGTCATGCTGCAACATTGATTCATTGAGTATACGAGTCGTCAAGTTTGTAAAATGTAGGGGAGAGAAACCTTCTGCAGTATATTTTTGTCTTCTCTAACAATATGTCACGACGAAATGGGGCGGCGTGGCAACAACAGAGAATAATTACAACGTGAATATAGCCTTTTAGTATAAATACAAAGGTGATTATATAAAATCGCGCGCTCTGATTGGTTTTCTATCTCGAATTATCAGCCGATAATCACCTTTTCGGACAAAATGGCTGTCGCGCTTTTAAAAAATAAAATATTTTCACTTTGAATGTTGTTTCCTTCTTTCTTTTTTGAAATAATCACCTTTTTATTTATACTAAAACAATTATTCACCTCGAAGACTCGAAGACTCGCCGCTCGGTAAATATTCATCGATAATCACTTTAATTACTAATTGCTAATTCCTAAATAAAGCAATTTTGATTTTTGCATTGCATTTGAAATTTGGACATCGAGTTGTGATGCGACGCGAGGAAAACTTAAAAAGTAGGAAAAACCTTGAAGCAAGGGAAAAACATGAAACAACTCTTCTTGGATATGGCATGATGCCGGCGGGTTGGAGAATTAAGGAGAGAGGCGAAATGAATAGTGGCATTTTTGCTTACCTTCCTTGGGCTTCAGCACCAGCAGCAGTTCTGTACTAGGCGAGCTGTACTAAGAACTGAATGTAAGTCTAACAAAGCATAAAGCTTTTTAGTGAGTCTAAGGTAGATGGTATCAGGTTATTTTTAAATCTAGAATTGTCTCTTATTGCATTTCGTTTTTACAACATGTCATCATTTTGTCTTTCAACCTGGGAACATGAAACCTCAATGTTATCCAGAATTGAAAACTAAGATCCCAGAGATGGGAGGAAAGTGCAGTAAATATTGCTATACCACCCGGGATGAAAGGAAGGAAGGAAGGAAGGAAGAAAGAAAGAAAGAAAGAAAGAAAGAAAGAAAGAAAGAAAGAAAGAAAGAAAGAAAGAAAGAAAGAAAGAAAGAAAGAAAGAAAGAAAGAAAGAAAGAAAGAAAGAAAGAAAGGAAGGAAGGAAGGAAGGAAGGAAGGAAGTAAGGAAGGAAGGAAGAAAGAAAGATAGAAAGAAAGAAAGAAAAAAAGGAAGAAAGAAAGAAAGAACTGAAGGAAGGAAGAAAGAAAGGAAGGAAGGAAGGAAGAAAGAAAGAAAGGAAGGAAGAAAGAAAGAAGGAAAGAAGAAAAGGAAGAAAGAAAGGAAGAAAGGAAGGAAGAAAGGAAGGAAGGAAACAAGAAAAGAAAGAAAGAATTAAGAAAAAAAGGAAGAATTAAGAAAGAAAGAAAGAATGAAACAAACAAACAAACAAAGAACGAAACATGGAAACAAAGAAAAATAGAAAGAAAGAAGGAAAGAAAGAAAGAATTAAGAAAAGAAGAAAAAAATGAATTAAAGAAAGAAAGAAGAAAAAAGATAGAGAAATTTCGTGGCCAGTGCGCCAAAAATTACATTTTGTAAAAAGTCAGTTTAATTCTTGTCTGACATCAAGTTCTTGAAGTTGTCATTGCTTTGAGTATAATGCTATTGGCGACGGTGCCGCCGTACAGACGTATTTAAAGTTGTGTAACTCGGTAAACCTTAGGCTAAACGCACGCAAAACAGATAAGGTGACTTATCTATAAATAACTATGAAAGCAAATGTATGACTAAACATTTGGTTATTATAATGACATTAGACTGCTAAAACACTATAACCATGAAATAAAAACAAAATAGTTACTAACTGATAGTTTTTATTTAGTGACTATTTAGTCAATATCACTCAACCAGAAACAACAAATACAAAAGGAAACAATACCTCATTACAACTTTACTTGTCTTTTATAGTAACTAATAGTCGCTAAATAAGAACTATTACACACTAACAATTTGATTTTGTTTCATGGTTCTAGTGTTTTCGCTCTATTCCCTTATTGTACACCTACTAATAGTCTATCACAAATCCTGCGCTCAGATTGGCTGAGCTACTAGTGCTAGACCACTGAGTAGCAAACTCAACCAGAAACAACAAATACAAAAGGAAACAATACCTCATTACAACTTTACTTGTCTTTTATAGTAACTAATAGTCGCTAAATAAGAACTATTACACACTAACAATTTGATTTTGTTTCATGGTTCTAGTGTTTTCGCTCTATTCCCTTATTGTACACCTACTAATAGTCTATCACAAATCCTGCGCTCAGATTGGCTGAGCTACTAGTGCTAGACCACTGAGTAGCAAAAAAGGCCGGCTTTGAAAGCCAAACCAATGGCAAAAACAATCATTTATTTGACCGATTAGTAGATTTATTCATTTAGTAATACTAATATCTTCTTTTGTTTCCTCGGAGCCTTGCCTTAAATTGCTTTGTACGTGATCACTAAACCAGAATATCGAAAGTGTGCTATTTGACCTCTCGCCTTCATGGTCTATGTACGAGTCAATAGCTATTGAAACTACAACAGACATACATACACTCATTAGTTTATTTATTAAAGCAGGTGATACAATCGCAGGCCCGTAGGCTGCGTTACAAGGGTGGGTTCGTTTTTTCATTATGGAGACCAAACAAACTCTCCATCTATTTTCCCGCCAAAATATATTGATTTACCACAGGAAACCCAGCACATATTATGCGATGCGTTCTAATGAATTTTTTCGATTTCAAATCTAACTAACAGAATTTAAAAAAAAGGCTTATTGAAATACCAGGGGAGCACCGGACCATTTAAGCATGGGGGGGGGGGGGGGGGGGTTCGTGCGAATCCCCCGAACCCTTCCAGCCCACGGGCCTGAATTGGACCTGCAGACTAAATACTAGTTATAATATATAAAAATTGGATATAACTAACTTACAGTCAAACTAAGAAAACCGTGAACACCTAAAATATGTTTTGAATGTTTATTTAGGCGCCGTTGCTTGTAAAAAGATGTTTCCCACCACCATGAAAAAAGATTGTATTGAATCCTTCTCTCGTGTATCCGTCTGTCTCGAATAGAAACTTCTAATTTCACGAGATTAAAACTAAAATATGAATTTTGAAACTTTTAAACAGGAAAATACTTTGCGTGGCCGCGCATTGATTGAACATAATAAACATTCCAGACATATTTTAGGTGTTCACGGTTATCTTAGTTTGACTGTAATACAAATTACATATACATTAATAAAGAAAAATTATGGAAAAATTGAAGTCCATAACAATAGATGGTAATGCCAGTGGTAAGAAAATCAATAATTAGGGGGGGGGATGCAATAAAAAAAGCAATAGTTAGGGGGGGGGGGGTGCAGTGAAAAAAAGCAATAGTTGGGGGGGGGGGGGGGATGCAGTGAATTTTTTTTTTAAATGTGTTGACTGCATGCAAGAATGCACATTCAATAGTTCTATACTGAATAAGGCCCAGAGATATGTCGTAATCACAACCGCTACGTTAGTGCTAGAAGATTTTCTCGGCCAAAAACCCTGTACAAAAGTTGAACAGTTTGCTAATTCATATTGGAGGATCATTTACTAAGATTTTTCCAGGGTTTTTGGTTACTTTTTAGCCAATGGTTGCCTTGATCCATTCTCAAGTTTGGTTTTAATGACTTTCGGTTTTTGATTGACATCACCACAGGTAGCCCAAGCTATGGTTCTGAATAGCTATATAGCTTAATAGTGGAGAAAAAATGCTAGAACTGGCTTAATCCGAATTCTAACCAGGCAGGGCGATAGAGGTATAACTTCTCAAAAGTCAACTAAGATTTCTTCACTTTATTTCACATTTTGACGATTTTATTGAGGTTTTTTTTAGTTCCCCATACATTTTCTTATAATATGACACCACAGAAACCCAGCTTGGGCTTCCTGTGATATAACGGAGTAATCTCACGATGACGTGCAACGTATTTTGTTTTTTGCACCCCACCCCTCCCCCTCCTCGTACCAGTCCTCTGCTGTAACATTCTAATCGGTTATGGGTTTCCTGTGGTAAACCATTCAACTGTTCAGTTGGATTTACATTTCCTGTTTGTCTGGTGAAAGATTCAAGCGTCTTGTTCTCGTTGTTCTTGTCCTTCTTCTTCTCGCATTTCAAGTAAGTCTTACGTGTTAATATATATCAATCAGTGCATAAATACATTAGGTACGTGTGATGTAGTAGATCTCTTAGTATGTTCTAGATAGAAATTTGGATCATAGAAGAGTTGAACTCGTAACTGTCTGAAATTATCGCCTGTAAAAACCTCATTTAACCAACTAACCAGATAGGATAATGCTTGAAGGATAATGAAATAAGAATCTCAATCCCAAGCATTTTAGCTGGGTTGATATCGTGTGTTTAATGAACAGTTTTGATCATCGATCGATCGAGCGACGCTATAAATGTGGGTGTTGTCTGTCTTGGTAAGTTTCCAAAGTTGCTGGAAGCCGTGTTCCTGTCTTGTACTCAGACAGAATCGTATCAATGGTTTATTGAAACACCTATTCAAACAAATGACCCATTTATAGCAAACTTCTAGGTATATCATTTCTTGTTTTAGTATTTTTTTTCTTTCCCTATCTTTCTTTGATTTTCTTGTAGTGTCCTATGAATCAAGCTTGGTAATTTTCGATTCCATATTGTATTTATTAAACATTTTTCTTGAATCTGTGATATTCTTGGTACACGTGTCACGCTGGGTTCACAAACGTTTGATTTCTATTTCATCGTATTTTATGACGAATTTAGATGTACATGTAATGGTGAAATGCTTGGTATCTAGAACTATATGTTGTAGGATAATACACTATAGACAATAGAGGGTGTGGCAACACGGGCGCCAGAGTCGCCTCCTCGTTTGGATTAAAACTAACGCTTTATTTTGTTTCCAACGGTCGAATAAATCTGCTTTGGTACGGCTGACCTTTAGCAGTGAATAAACATCTAGCTCCGATTTCAATCTCGTGATGTCTGTCTGTTTAATATTAAGAACCGATCGTAGGTCACTCGGAATTAATCGGTAACGTTGTTCATGAGGTCCCGAAGGAGTGAAGAGGAACAGGGTACGAAGCAAGCCTTAATCCTATTGTTTTCAGTCTGCCGAAATCCGTACTAGGTTTACGTCACTGCTGTGGACAGTGATGACAGATTTCCCAGTTCGGCAAGATCTCGTAGGTGGGCAACTGTCTCTGTTCTTTGGGCTTCTTGTCCTACTTCGAGTCAGTTTATTTACTGAAAGTAAGATTTGTTGGGTACTGAATGATTTCATATTGATTTTGAAGTTCTGCAATTTGTGACGGTTGATTTTCTTGCGGACTTTAGTAAATTCCTGTCAACGATCTGACAGATTAGTGGTTTCAGGTGACGACTCCTGCTGTTTTTTTGGCTGTTCGGCGGTGTCGGATAACTACGAGATCTTGCCGAACTGGGAAATCTGTCATCACTGTCCACAGCAGTGACGTAAACCTAGTACGGATTTCGGCAGACTGAAAACAATAGGATTAAGGCTTGCTTCGTACCCTGTTCCTCTTCACTCCTTCGGGACCTCATGAACAACGTTACCGATTAATTCCGAGTGACCTACGATCGGTTCTTAATATTAAACAGACAGACATCACGAGATTGAAATCGGAGCTAGATGTTTATTCACTGCTAAAGGTCAGCCGTACCAAAGCAGATTTATTCGACCGTTGGAAACAAAATAAAGCGTTAGTTTTAATCCAAACGAGGAGGCGACTCTGGCGCCCGTGGTGGCAAGACAGCATCATGAGACATCAGAGGTCACGCGACCATCTTATGTTACATAGATGAACAGTTTTGATTGACAGCTGATAAGAAAGAGCTTGAATTCAGTTCAAATATTTTAAATATTGAAAAGTTTTCAAGCATCCTAGTGGAAAACAATGAAGTTGGGAAGCATTTTTATTATGGATTGAAGGATACTGTCAATAGTGATTTGAATAAACAGAATTCCATCCCTGAGTCAATAGAGTGCTATTCTTTCCTGCAGAGTGCTTTTTGATTGATTAGATACTTGATTCAATTTGGTAAATATTTGATGATATGTCAGCTGTTTGACAATTGACTCCACAACAGTGCAGCAGAATGAAGCTTCAATTTTTTATTCTGCTTTATTAGAACATAGAGCACAGTCCATAAACCATTGAAATAATACCAAAAACTTAAGGTTTAATCGTGGTTATGTGACAATTAAAATAACCTGCAAAGATTTTACCCAATACGCACGAGAATTCACATAATATTAAACAATTATTGGATGAGGTTGAGCATGATAATGGCCAAGGCCATGTTATAGGGTTAAGAAAAGGGTGGAGAAAATGGCCGATGTCTTGATATTTACGATATCATGTGAAAATCAAATTCAATAATTGTTTTATTATCCATTTTGAGAATGAAGATTTAATTTTCCTTTCGGAAAAAATAGCAAACGTATTTCCATTTCCATTGTGACCTTGAGTGAACTCAACATGATAAATGTATTATACATTTATCATTTTGAGTTCACACAATATCAGGGATTGGCTGAGGGCTCTCAGCCAATCAGGAGCGAGATAGTGAGTAAAATGTATCATATAAGACCATATTTGTAATTAGTAATAGTTGACAGAATTGTATAATATTAACAACTTCTGGCTGATTATAAGCATCTGATATGGCTGTGTATTTTTACTCATAATTTACCAGAAGGTAATTGGCTCACCTAAAGGCTCACCAAAATACTATGTGACTCCAAAAAAATATGCAGCTGAATCAGATGCTCAACATATTTTGAAAGAATCATCTTTGCTGATCTAATGTTTGTTCTTTTGCTTATAGAATGACATCCCAAGTTGTTGCTAATCTGCTTTCAAATATTCACTGAAATAAACAAGTTAACACTATAAAAGAAGACCTGAAGAAAGGAAAAACACAGAGGTGATGAGCAAGACCTATCCATATATATGTTGAATGTTTGATACATTGAATAAACATGGATGAAGAAGAAAGGTAAGATATTGATGGTTATGTTATTTACTTTGTTAAAAACATTTTAAAATGATATTACCCACTTATATATCATAATTGCTAAGATATATTTTTGCATTCTCCATTTTTTTTGGGTCTGTGAGCTAGTCATGTAGATGCACTAGCATTGTACAGCTAGTTGATCAGTGGTCAGACTTGCCATCATACATGCAGGTGTCTACCTATAGTTGTTTGTTGGTTTTCTCTTGTGCTTTGAGGGTTTTTCTACAGGTTAATTCTCCAGACTTCCTCCCTGTTCACAAATCAAAATTCCTATATTACAATTACCAGCTAGACTATATACTAATTAAGTGGTTGTATCTTCAACAGAAATTATTGTTGCCTGGGCTTACTTCTGTTAAGAGTAGGGAATCCATGTCTGCGTCATTACTTCAAAACTCAGTGGAATGCTGCAGGAAAATACAGACCTTGGGCTGACTGTGCCCAGAATGGAGCTGACCTGCTGCGGATGTTTAAGCCTCTTCCATATGAAAAGAATACAGTAAAATCTGGTGATACATCACGATGGGACCTGTCACTTTTTGTCAAAGCTCTTCTTCAATCACGCCCACCATTTGTTGTAGCACCTAATCTGGTAACAGCCCTTCAAACATTAAAAGAAATGCGAAACAAGTTGTGTCACTCTCCAATTCCAAGGGTTAAAGCTGCTGATTTCCAAAAGTCATGGACTGATGGTTGTAATGCACTGAGCTTATTTGGAGCTACCGTTGCGGACTTTGATAAAGTGAAACAAGGTGAGAGGGAAATTTTAGACGAGTCACAACCATCATCCAATAATAACAATGTATATCAATCAGTATTACTGACATTCATTTATATAATTTATAATAGAATAGAAAAGAAAGGAATAGAACAGAATAGAAAATGAATTAGAATGGAATAAAGTAGGAAAAAAGAATAGAGTGGAACCGAATGTAATGGTATAGAATGGAACAAAACAGAAAAGAACAAGAATAGAAAGGAAAAGAGTAGGAAAAAATAATAGAGTGGAACCGAAGGGAATGGAATAGAATGGAACAAAACAGAAAAGAACAAGAATAGAATGCAAAATACAATATATTTATTGTTGTAATCTATGAAGAAAGTGTTTTGGGCTTCAAGTTTAGGGGACTCTTATTTTTGGTAGGGATTAAAGTCTGGGTATGGGGGCCTTATTTTAGAGAGTTTTACCTTATGAATAGAATGGAATAGAAGGGGAGGAAATAGAATAGGAATGGAATGGAATATTTACTGATTAATTATTTCATTGGTTATGTATAAACGTGTGGTTCTCTGATACACATCTCTTTTCCCAAGATGTTCAAAAGCCATGGAGTGAACTACTTCCAATGATGAAACACTGTGCAGACCAAGACAAAGCCATTCTAGATGGACTGGATTTAAGTAAGTTTTATTGTAAGGAAGTTGTTTGTTTGCAAACAAAGTTGATGCATGTATATTTAACATTAAATGCTTGGAACCAGTAAGGCATATCTATTCTAATGTCTTGTAAAATATTTATTTTGAAATTTATATAGTTAATGGCAAATTAGAACGACTACAACTAGGACAAAAGACCATTGTAGAGGGTCAGTCTAGACTGATACAAGGACAAGAGACCATTGCAGAGGGCCATTCTAGACTGATACAAGGACAAGAGACCATTGTAGAGGGTCAGTCTAGACTGATACAAGGACAAGAGACCATTGTAGAGGGTCAGTCTAGACTGATACAAGGACAAGTGACCATTGTAGAGGGCCATTCTAGACTGATACAAGGACAAGAGACTATTGTAGAGGGTCAGTCTAGACTGCAACAAGGACAAGAGACCATTGTAGAGGGTCAGTCTAGACTGCAAGAGAAAATACTTGAAGAATTATCATCACTTAAAAAGTAAGTGTCTGCAGAAGAGCCCTTATAGGGAGCTGTAATGAAGTATGTATGTTTTCTCTGGGGTGGCATGGGCGTCGTAGTGCTTTACCACTTACCTCTCACCACAGTGATCCAAGTTCGAGCCCAGGCTCGTTGTTCTCTCCCTTGCCACAAGGGTTTTCTCCAGGTTCTCCGGTTTTCCTCCCTCCATAAAAATCAACATATGATTTGAGTTTGTTTGATGTGTTGTTTTCTCCCTTGCCATAAGGGCTTTTCTCTGGGTTCTCCAGTTTTCCTACCTCCATAGAAATTAACATGTGATTTGAGTTTGTTTGAAGTTGTTGTCTTCCTTGCCATGAGGGTTTTCTGTTTTTTTTTTTCTCCCTCCATCTGGTTTCTTCTATGTTGATATTTCTTACAATAATTGTTACCCAAGCTTTCAGGTCTTCGACCCATCATCAGCCGGGATGTAAAAAGATGATGTTGGCGTAGGTCAAGGACCAGGAAACTTAGGTGACAATTATCGTTAGAAATTTGAAAGCAAAAGAAACCAGAACAGAACAAATGTTAGGAAACCTACAATGAAAGCCTCAAGTTTGATGACATTGTAAATATCAATTTCATCTTATTTTATCATAGTGTTGAGAGAACAAGTGATCAACCTGCAGAGAAAGATCTCTCATCAAGAGCACTAGGTAAAGGCCAAATCTTGTGTTTGTAACAATTGTTCATTCTTCTTTCACTTCAAGCTCAAATGCAATCACAGTTGATTAATTGATTGACAAAATTGATTTTGTTTCAATATTATGAAATGCATGTACAAAAATATATACTAAACAATTTAGAAAATGAATGGAGATCAAATTCTAGTAAGAGTCAAATAGTCAATAACAAATAATTAAGTGACTGTTCATTATTCATCTGAGAGGGGGTATGGGTTAGAAAAGAGAAAAAAGGCTCTCCCATATATAACTTATCCATTATTTCAAGACCCCTCTTTTCAGGGTCACTAAAATTTAGGCCCTCCCATTTTTCACCCGTCCCCCCTCCCTTCAATAAATATGACCAGCCTCCTTTTCATGTTTTGGCACATTTAAAAGCTTATAACTCTGCAAACAATTATCATTATTCTTTGAAACCTTGCACAGTTACTAATTCACTGATGGTATATCATGTGAAGACAAAATATCTTCTCAATTCAAAATATTTCAAAAATATTTTTTTAACCTTTTCCTTTATGCAAATTAGGAGTGACTGATATTGCATAAGGTCTATAAGTGTGGGAAAATCAGTGTTGTAAATATTTTGTAGTGCTTTTTTGAATGGGTGGTCGGATGGATGAATGGGATGAATGGATTATAGATGGATGGATCAATGGGATGGATAGATGGATGAATGGGTGGATGGATGGATGGATGAATGGGTGGATGAATGAATGGATGAATGGGATTGATGAATTATGGATGGATGGATGAATGGATGGATGGGATGGATAGATTGATAGGATGTATTATGGATGGATGGATGGATGGATAAATAGGATGGATGGATTATGGATGGATGCATGCATTGGATGGATGGGATGGATGGATGGGATTGATGGATTATGGATGGAATAGATTATGGATGGATGGATGGATTGATAAATGGGATGGATGGATGGATTATGGATGGATGGATGGATTATGGATAAATGGATGGATGAATGGGATGGATGGATTATGGATGGATGGATGGATGGATGGATGGGATGGATGGATTATGGATAAATGGATGGATGAATGGGATGGATGGATTATGGATGGATGGATGGATGGATGAATGGGATGGATGGATTATGGATGGATGGATGGATGGATGGATGGGATGGATGGATTATGGATGGATGGATGGATGGATGGATGGGATGGATGGATTATGGATAAATGGATGGATGAATGGGATGGATGGATGGATGGATGGATGGATGGATGGATGGATGGATGGATGGATGGATGGATGGATGGATGGATGAATGAATGGGATGGATGGATTATGGATAAATGGATGGATGAATGGGATGGATGGATTATGGATGGATGGATGGATGAATTGGATGGATGGATTATTGATGGATGGATAAATGGGATGGATTATTGATGGGATGAACAGAAGAATGAATACAGAGTAAATGAATGAATGCATTAAAATAAAGGGATAAATACATAAATAAATGAATGAGTAAATGCATAAATGAATATATACATTAATAACCTGAGCAGCAAACAGAAACAAAAGAACAAGAAAACCCTATAAACAATTAAACTCACTTTCTAACTTACAAAAAATTATTATATCGATAGATCAATAGGTAAACAATGATAGGATGAATAGATAGATAATTGAATAGATAGATCAATAGATGGATAGATAAATGTGAAATACAAAACCCATAGTTTTTAACAGTCCAATGAAAAAAACCTCACATATTTAATTCTTACCTTGTCTTCCTGTATTTTGATTGTTGAATTGTCGTGTTTTTATTTTCAGAATATACAGAAAAACTGAAGTCATCCATTAAAAAACAAACCGATTTTCTGTTGGCGAAGGAAGAGGACAAGAAAATTAGAACCGATGACATATTCACGAATGTGACTATCCAACGCGGCCAGAAACAATTCAAGGAACCCAGGCTTGAAGAAAGGAAATATGGCAGGAGGCAAATGGATGAAGTTCCAGAAAGTAGAACAGCACTGAAAACATGTTCAGAGATGTTTGTTTGCCCAGAAAGTGATCAGAAATCCACAGCTTCTGGCACGACCAATCCTAAATCTATCTTGTTGATTGGCAAAGCAGGGATTGGAAAATCTCTTTTTTGTCGAAAGTTGGTAAGGGATTGGTCGCATGACCAAATTTTTGAGGAAGATCAAGAAAAAGCCAAAGTGCCTGATTTTCAGTTTGTATTCCTGTTGACATTCCGTCAGCTTTCCCGCCCTCAACAAGATCAAGGAGATCAAAAAGAAGACCTTATGGATTTATGTGATATTCTAAATCGATCCCCACTGTTAAATGAAAATTCAATGATGGATGAGGACTTTCTTCACTACATCATTGAAAATCCTGAGAAACTGCTCATAATCCTTGACGGATTTGATGAGTATACACATCGAGAGAAAATCACAGGGGACTTTGAAACAAGATACCCAAACAACCCTCATAAAAAAATCCCTGTTTCTGCTCTGTTAGCCAAAATCATGAAAGGAAAAATGTTAAAAGAATCAGTGGTTGTTGTAACTTCAAGGCCTGGCGAAGCAGAGGAATTAAAAGAAATTGTCTTTGATGTGAGATGTGACATTCAAGGATTTTCTTCGCCTCAAGTAATAGAATATATAGAAAAATATTTTAAAGAGAACGAAAGCATGAAGAAAAAAGTACTTGAGCATATCAAAGCCAATGAAATTCTTTTAAGTTTTGGTCACATCCCTGTGATGTCTTTTCTAATGTGCTATTGTATTAAATGGTACATGACTGAATCAAAAACCACAGATAAACTACCCGTCACAAGAACAGAACTTTATCATCAAGTTATTAAACTATTTATCAAGAAACATTCCTCTTCTAAATACGAAGAAATGGAAGAAACTAAAGTTCAAGAAATATTACATAAACTATGTAAGCTAGCAGCGAATTTAACAAAGAAGGGACAATATATTTTCAACGAAAGCGATATGAGGAAACTCAATTTTAAAGAAGAAGAAATTACAAACCTGAAAGCGAGTGGATTACTTGACTGTTGTCCTGGCGTTAAAAAATCTCCATCCGAGAAACCACCACTGGAATATACGTTCACACACCTAACGATACAAGAGTATCTTTGTGCTTTTTTGTTTGTAGAGAAAAAAGAAATACCGAAGAAAAAGAAAGCGAGTGATGCAATCTACACATTCACGGCGGGGATTTTGTCAAATACAAAAGATGAAAAACTGATGAAAAAATTGCTGAAAAATATCAAACCAGAGAATGTAAGAGATGATAGGAATAAACTGCTAACTTTATCTTGTCTGTACGAGTACAAAGACGATGGATTTTCTACCGGAGTAATAAATAACCTTAAACACATATACTGTAGTGAGCGTGGGTGGATTGTATTTAGTTTAATAACTGATATCGATTGTTTGTACATAAGTTATTTATTAGATATAGTGAATTTAATCAACGCAGAACAAACTAAACAACATCTAACATCTACACAGTCATTTATTGTTAATACATTGTACATTAGGTTCTCATCTTTATCAGCATCAGGGATCAGAATGTTGTGTAATTCTCTTGTTAGTATTTCTACTGTTACTAGACTGGTGCTGTATGATTGTAAATTAGACGATGAATGTGTTGTAATAATATCTAACATGTTGTCTCGTAGTAATATAACTAACCTAGATCTAAGGTATAATAATATAACAAATGATGGACTTCAGTGTTTGTGTTCAGTGTTAAAAACTGGTGATTGTCGTGTAAAAGTGTTAGACTTACGGGGTAATTATAAAATAACTGATGAATGTGAACAGTGGGCAACAAAACATATCCCTGATGTTGAGTGGATATTTAGATGAATCTAACTTAAGCTTATTTATGTAAAAAAAAAAGACAATGAACCGATAATAAACAAGTAGACAATAATCTGTTTTTGTAAATAATAACATTTTATTGAATAATAAAGAAATTCTTGTAGTTTTATCTTTGTAGTTGATTGAAATGATTCTTGTTTTACTCAACAAATATTCAAACAAATCCATTGAAAATCAAAAATATTTCTTGACAAATGTCCAGTAGTTTGATATCAATACAAGTACAAGTTTGTTTTCATCAATATTTTTATTCAACCAAGTTAAAAGAGACTTTTTTCATCAAATAAAGTCATTTTTCTTCATATTTTGAACAAAGTGAGTTGGACTTGAAACACGAACAACAGAAAAATGACTTGTTTTCTTTGTCAAATCAAAATATTCGACCAATGAGAGCGCGCGTACTATCTTAAGTATTTTTTTAAAATTAAGTACATGTAGATTGCTTGGGCTACCTGTGACTGTGACCAACTTTGAAAAACTACATACCAACAAGTCACGTGATGAAAAAAGCGGGAAAATAATCATCGACGGTGATTGGTTCATTTCAGGTAACTTGAACCAATGAGAGAACATCACCATGATCCTGTGGGAGGGTGGGGTGGGGGATACAGTCATCGAAAATTAAAATTCGCTTTTCAGTTGTCATAACTTTACAGTAATCAAGAGCATGCAACACCATACTATAATATACTTGGCTTGCTTACTTTTGATAATATACTCATCTATAAGGCTGCTGTCTTTATTTATCAAATTTTAAATAAGAAAACAACAATTCCAGAAATCTTTACAAATCTACTGACTCCTGTAAGGGAGCTGCATTCTTATAATACTCGATTTGCATCTAAAGGAAATCTTACACGACCACCCTCAAGAACAAATTATGGTAAATTTACCTTCAAATATTTGGCATCTAAAACATGGGAAAATATCCCATCTGATCTTAAATCAGTCTCATTTCCACTATTCAAATCACGTTTGAAACAACATTTATGTAATACTCAGTCATAGTATGTCTTCCAACTTTAGCTGCTTAAATTACCTGCTCACTTACCTAAATTAATTATTTCTTTACTTTTTTTATTTCAAACTCATATGATCTTGATGTACATTAATTAATTAATTAATATATAATTATTCAACCATGTTATACTTACATTTATATTTATAAGAATTTATTTAGGTGGTGACCAACTCGAAAGTTTACACTACTTTGGTCACCACACACACTTTCATTATTTTCTTTCCTTGTTATTTATAAATTTATATATTTCTCAAATTGTAAATATCAACTTTGTCTTTGTTCTCTCACTATATTGTAATTTTTGTGTGTAAAGAAATAAAAGTCTAAAAGTCTAAAAAAAGTCTAATACAATAAACACCGTAAATCCTCTCTTAAGGGGGAACTTACCTATTTATGAGCCACAATTGCTAAGAAAAGGATTTAAAAATGTCTAAGAGGTTTTTTTCTTATATTATAACTTCATAAAGAAAATCAAGTTGTGAAATGGACCATTTTTGATATGTGATGGTGTCATCACTCTTGCGTCATTCATGACGTCATATTTCATAAAAAGTTTGAAAACAAGCGTGCACAGGTAGCCCAAGCTATGGTTCTCAATATATATAGAGAGAATGTATGGCAGATCAAAAAATTTCTTTAAAATAAAATAAATTTCATATTTTATTGTTTCTTTACCGGTATATCAATGTTTTATTGCATGTTTTGTGGTTTCCTGACGGTTTGGTTGCATTTTAAGACGATTTTAGGAAATTTTATCTCCTCTCTAAAGAAAAAGTCATTTATTTTATTTTAAAGAAATTTTTTGATCTGCCATACATTCTCTCTATATATATTCAGAACCATAGCTTGGGCTACCTGTGGTTTGACCCCAAAATAAACCAAATTATAGCTGACATGAATTGGAACAAAGTTAAGCATGGATTTTACTCTACGTTAAGAGAGTGGGAAAATATTTAGATCTAAAAATTTCAACATGGCTATGATTTCGCTTATTTGTGAGTCAATCCGACCAAATGCACGCTTGTTTTTTAATTTTTAATTTTTAATAAACAAATTGATTTTATCTGTGAAGTTATAATATAAGAAAAACCTTTTAGAGATTTAAATACTTTCCATAGCAACCGTGGCTGGTAAATAGGTCCCCCTTAAGCCCCCCTCTCAAATAAGCCGCCCTCTCTAATAAGCCTCCCTTTTTAAAGGATGAAATTTATTAAGTCCCCCTCTCTTTTAAGTCCCCCTCCCCTCCCCCTTCACAACTAAATTCACAATAATGGTAAATCATACTTGAGACTAACACAAGTGAATCAAATGTTGAAAATAGCTTGTAATTCGAACAATGCATATACCATGCCCCTATAGATTATGCGAGAAAGTCCATAGTAATACTTCCATTTAATCCTGAGTTTACCTTTTTGGAATAAAGTTATCATATTATATTTTAGTATAAATACAAAGGTGATTATACAAAATCGCGCGCTCTGATTGGTTTTCTATCTCGGATTATCAGCCGATAATCACCTTTTCGGACAAAATGGCTGTCGCGCTTTTAAAAAATGAAATATTTTCACTTTCAATGTTGTTTCCTTCTTTCTTTTTTGAAATAATGACCTTTTTATTTATACTAAAACAATTATTCACCTCAGGCTCAGTGATTATCGATGAATATTTACCTCGCAGCTCGAAATATTCTGATAGCGTAGAACTTAGAGCGTTTCGCCTAAAAATCAAAAGCTCCCCCTCTCTATTAAGCCCCTCCTCTTAGCCTGCATTGCAGGCGTTCTTCGTTGGTTCTTTCCGGGACGGGGAAAATTGGGGAGAGGAAGGGAGAGAGGAGAAGGGAACGCCTGCCCGCAGCCATTGTCTTTTTCAAATTCCCCGTTCGTACACGAACGGGTGCTCTGATTGGCTCGGCTTCGTCAATTATGATTGACATCTGATAATCAATGTAAAGATATTAAAAAGGGATGTAATAACACGTCTGCAAAGGAAGAGGCTAGTAAAGAAGCCGAAGTTGCGATCGAAAAAAATACTACAGAATATGACTTTAAGAAAGAGCAGAAATAAAACAGCTTGTGAACGGTGGAGATATCCTATAGCATTACTTCTACTGGTTTTGTAAAAAGCCGCATGATTTTCCAATCAATCAATCAATCAATCAATAATTTTATTTAAACACGGTTAAAATATCAGTATGTACATAAAAGTATTAAAAGATTCTAAAAATGTATTAAACTGCTTTACATATTTGCCGTGCGGGAGTGAGTAGTTGATAGAAAATCGTTAATGCCTTTTTTGAAATTAGAGATAGTAAGACTTGCTCTCGTTTGATGTTGAAGGCTATTCCACAGTGCAGGCCCGCTGTAGCTTATGCTGCGTTTTAGATAATCAGTGCGGGGTTTCGGGAGAGTGAGTTTATTATCTTTATCTCTAAGATCGTAGCTAGATTCATATGGTGTAAAAAGCTCGTGCAGGTAAGTAGGCACAAGATTGTGGCCTGCTTTAAACATGAGTACCGCCTTGAGCTTTTTACGCCTGTCAGTCAGTTTATCCCATCCAAGATGATCAAGAATTTCGGTTGCACTGTCGTCATATGTTGCTTTAGTTATTACTCTGACAGCACGATTTTGAAGTTTTTGAAGTTTATCCGAAAGACCACAGTTAAGACCATCCCATACCGGGCTACAATAGTCAAAGTATGGTGCAATTAGAGCCTGGTAGATCTTAATAGCGATTCTCATATTTATGTAAGGTCGAAGACGCTTGAGTGCGCCAATGGCAGAGGAGACTTTAGAGACAATTTCACCAACGTGATTTGGCCATGTCAGGTTCTGATCAATTGTAACTCCTAGAGATTTAGTATAAGATACCCTTTTGATTTCTTGATCATCTATTTGGATCTGGAGGTTTTGTTCATTTGTCGTAGCAAGTTTTTGGCGTGAGCCAATAAACATGACTTCAGTCTTTGCCACATTTAAACTTAATCTGTTGGCTATCAATGTCGCCCTATAGCTAAATTATGCTCGATGTTGAAGAACACGACTTTTAATACGAGTGATAGTAGTCTGTCCTTTGAAGAGCATCGTAAAGGATCAGCTTTTAGAAGCAGCTCTAATGGGAATATATAACTGCAGGAACACAGGTCAGCCCAAGCTCTGTTTCTGTATTGAGCAAGTTACAGCCATGTCAAAATTAACCCTTCTCTGGCCCTTATAAAGATTAGACCTTTTGCTGATAAGACATTCGTCTCATGTATGATTTTGTCCCACTTAAAGCAACCATTGTTATGCATACACGTGTGTGAAACTTAGAAGTGTTAGTAATCCATACAATCTTTGATCTCACCTATTGTTTTTAAAGTTCACGAAGTCGAAAATAGTGGTAAAGCAAAAAGGTCTATTCGGCAAAAGTCAAATTTAAGTTGATTCTGTACTCATTTTCTGTGGGCCGTTGAAGAGACATTTAGATGAATAACCATGCACGCATCACTAATTGTGATTGTGACATTCCATCATGGCTTCGTTATATCCTTGTATCACGTCTATTCATTTGTTTTAATTTACTTGGCATAGACCGCGGAACACCCTAAAAGGCTGTGTGGCTATATAAGAGACTAGTATGGGCAAAAGTGGTCAGCTAAGATTGGAAAATATAAGAGACTAGTATGGGGAAAAGTGGTGGGCTAAGATTGGAAAATATAAGAGACTAGTATGGGGAAAAGTGGTGGGCTAAGATTGGAAAATATAAGAGACTAGTATGGGGAAAAGTGGTGGGCTAAGATTGGAAAATATAAGAGACTAGTATGGGGAAAAGTGGTGGGCTAAGATTGGGAAATATAAGAGACTAGTATGGGGAAAAGTGGTGGGCAGGCTAAGATTGGGAAATATAAGAGACTAGTATGGGGAAAAGTGGTGGGCTAAGATTGGGAAATATAAGAGACTAGTATGGGGAAAAGTGGTGGGCTAAGATTGGAAAATATAAGAGACTAGTATGGGGAAAAGTGGTGGGCTAAGATTGGAAAATATGAGACTAGTATGGGGAAAAGTGGTGGGCTAAGATTGGGAAATATAAGAGACTAGTATGGGGAAAAGTGGTGGGCAGGCTAAGATTGGGAAATATAAGAGACTGGTATGGGAAAAAGTGGTGGGCTAAGATTGGTAAATATAAGAGACTAGTATGGGAAAAAGTGGTGGGCTAAGATTGGTAAATATAAGAGACTAGTATGGGGAAAAGAGGTGGGCTAAGATTGGTAAATATGAGAGACTAGTATGGGGAAAAGTGGTGGGCTAAGATTGGTAAATATAAGAGACTAGTATGGGAAAAAGTGGTGGGCTAAGATTGGTAAATATAAGAGACTAGTATGGGGAAAAGTGGTGGGCTAAGATTGGTAAATATAAGAGACTAGTATGGGAAAAAGTGGTGGGCTAAGATTGGTAAATATAAGAGACTAGTATGGGAAAAAGTGGTGGGCTAAGATTGGTAAATATAAGAGACTAGTATGGGGAAAAGAGGTGGGCTAAGATTGGTAAATATGAGAGACTAGTATGGGGAAAAGTGGTGGGCTAAGATTGGTAAATATAAGAGACTAGTATGGGGAAAAGTGGTGGGCTAAGATTGGTAAATATAAGAGACTAGTATGGGGAAAAGAGGTGGGCTAAGATTGGTAAATATAAGAGACTAGTATGGGGAAAAGAGGTGGGCTAAGATTGGTAAATATAAGAGACTAGT
Organism: Anthopleura sola; assembly: GCA_023349425.1. Taxonomy (NCBI): domain Eukaryota; kingdom Metazoa; phylum Cnidaria; class Anthozoa; order Actiniaria; family Actiniidae; genus Anthopleura; species Anthopleura sola. Next base: position 373,609 of record JALHLI010000026.1, read on the forward strand.
ATATGGCAAAAGGGAAAAAGTTGATGGAATGTATCACAATAGACGTTTTTGCTATAACGAACATTTTCGAAATCTCGTGCTGTTGGAACAAAGATGTACAAATTGTTTTGTGATTTTGTTGTTTAGAAATAATAGTAGTATTGGTAATGATAATTAGACTGAATCAGCGTTTCACACGAGCAATGCCACATTTATAATAGTCTAATTATCATTACCAATAAATTGTTATTTATTCGGTTTTTTTTTTGGTGAGTGTGTGTGTGTAAAATTGTATTTACAAATTACCAAGAATGCGCCGCTTTACAAGCCTCAACATGCATGGTTGGTAGACTATGAGTTCCAGAACTTTCTTATAGCCCTTGGTCACGTCCCTTCAATTTGTTTTCTTAATTTATCATTAGTGCATGGCAGAGCGGCGTTTTTTAATCGGCTGTATAAAGATCGAGTATTTTACCGCAAGGGATATTTCAAATTTATATGTATTTCATGTTTGCTAACATAGCATTGTGATGTTAAATGCTACCCATGACGTGTGACATCATGGAAGGATGATTGAAAATAACTAGCAGACGCAGATTGGAAGACAATCATACTTCATATACAAGAGTAGCCTTTCAGAATGTTGTTTACAATGAGTTACTAGACTGTGTCAGGCGCCTGACTGCGCTGTCTTTAATTACTAGTTTTAACCTTGACAGGCTGGAGCCCCCCAGGTTTTTCAAATTATTATTTTTTCACTACTAGCCTTTCAGAATGTTGTTTACAATGAGTTACTAGACTGTGTCAGGCGCCTGACTGCGCTGTCTTTAATTACTAGTTTTAACCTTGACAGGCTGGAGCCCCCCATGTTTTTCAAAAAGTTGTAAGCCCCCCCCTCCCCCCTCCCCCCCCCCCCCCCCCCATCCTAACTTGTAGGGATTATTGCCAACTAAAACTCGCAAACAATTAAAACAAAAAGAATAGCTAGTACTCATGCTTCTGATAATTTTTTCACACCCGGTCTGATAAGCCAAATAATTATAAAAACCAGACATCTTGTAAAAGTAAAAAAAAAAAAACACAATCAAATAGCGAAGTTTCTATGAATACCACATCAAACAAAATGTTTGGCGTTGAACAAGAACTGATCAAAGAATTAATCAGAACACTTCTATTATGCCGCATGTTTATTTTTGAAATTCAAGCTACATTCAATAGGCGTATCGGTTATCAGATATCACGTGACAATCTCGTCTTATCCACGTGACAATCTTTGCTAAGTATCCTCGCCTTATTCCTGTACATGATGTCGAGTCGGTAAACGTCATAGAAAGTGTCGAATTCTATCGTTGACAACAATAGATTGCTTGTATTTGATACATGTATCAGGAACATGTACTCTGACTTGTATTTCGCGCCATACAGAGCCTACAATATTCTCCGTGATTGCTAACACCAGCAGACATAATCGCAACAATTTTATTTGACAGCTACGCACACGTACATTAGTTTACATGTTTTTATCGGGAGTAAAATTTCACTTCCATTTTACCGTGATTTGATTGGATAAGTTTTGACAGTTATATGATGGATTTTTGACAGTTCTCTTAAGAATCGTGCATAGTTAATAGGGGCGTATTTGAAAAAGACAATGGCTGCGGGCAGGCGTTCCCTTCTCCTCTCTTCCTTCCTCTCCCCAATCTTCCCCGTCCCGGAAATAACCAACGAAGAACGCCTGCAATGCAGGCTACCCTCCTCTCGAATAAGCCCCCTCTCAAACGTGCCTGAAATAAATAAGCCCCCAAATGCCTTTCAAAAAACTAGAAATCGCCCAGCATTACTGAAGTGAAATTCAAAAGGCCATAACTCGCTCAAATCTGGTAAGAAACACTTCAAACTATCCCCAACGATCAAATAAAACACAAAGAACAGGTAGACGCAATCAGCTCTTGTTATTATACTTATACATAGCTTGGGATACCTGTGGTTCTATTGAGCCTGCTTTCTAGTGGTCAGTGGACTAATTCTTTTCTGCGCCCGCGATATTTTGGTCAGCATGTATTCACCAGAATATTGTCAAAAATCTTCTCATGAAATGAATTTCTACTGTCACTTTGCAGTCATAATTCATGTTAGGATCATGTCTAGCCTGCTGCTAGAAGGACAGCTTACATTGTTGTAAGTACATATAGTGTTTTATGAAATAGTTAATAATGGTAATAGAACTGAGTGGAGTGCAATTTGGGCTGAAATCGCAAGAGTGATTACAAAATTGCACGACCGCGCAGCGGGGGCTTATTCATTGCAGTCATATTTGAAAAAAAATAAAATATCATACGTGGGACATCTTGACGAGAATATGACTGACTGTTATTTTGAGCCCTGCCTTCACTGTTTTATCATTGTATAGTAAATGGTTTTTCAAATATCTAATGTAAAAAAAAATTGTTTTTTGCAGTTAAAGAAGATGACGACGAAATGGTAAATAATAAAAATGCAATGTATCAAACACCTACTAACCTAGCATACTATCTGCCGCAAGAGCTTTTGTGTAGCTTTGCTAGTGGCGTGTATAACATTGCAGTTGCAAGTGAGGTTTTTGCTCTTTCTCTCTCTCACACACACAGAGGTAAACCTTTAAACGCTTTGTTGTGTTTTAGACCCTTCCAATATATGTATAGAATCAACTGTATGTTTACCCCCTTACATGCCCCCCTTCTCTCACACACACTCACAGGGGTAGACCTATAAAAGTTTTGTTGTGTTTTAGACCCTGCTAATATATGTATAGAATCAACTGTATGTTTACCCCCTTCAAGCCCCCCCTTCTCTCACACACACTAACAGGGATAGACCTATAAAAGTTTTGTTGTATTTTAGACCCTTCCAATATATGTATAGAATCAACTGTATGTTTTCCCCCTTACATGTCCCCCCTTCTCTCACACACACTCACAGGGGTAGACCTATAAAAGTTTTGTTGTATTTTAGACCCTTCCAATATATGTATAGAATCAACTGTATGTTTACCCCCTTCAAGCCCCCCCTTCTCTCACACACACTAACAGGGATAGACCTATAAAAGTTTTGTTGTATTTTAGACCCTTCCAATATATGTATAGAATCAACTGTATGTTTACCCCCTTACATGCCCCCCCTTCTCTCACACACACTCACAGGGGTAGACCTATAAAAGTTTTGTTGTGTTTTAGACCCTGCTAATATATGTATAGAATCAACTGTATGTTTACCCCCTTCAAGCCCCCCCTTCTCTCACACACACTAACAGGGATAGACCTATAAAAGTTTTGTTGTATTTTAGACCCTTCCAATATATGTATAGAATCAACTGTATGTTTTCCCCCTTACATGTCCCCCCTTCTCTCACACACACTCACAGGGGTAGACCTATAAAAGTTTTGTTGTATTTTAGACCCTTCCAATATATGTATAGAATCAACTGTATGTTTACCCCCTTACATCCATACGTAGTTTTGACATGGCATGCATGAACAGTTTAGAGGGTAGAGTTAAAAATAGGAAACCATAACCCAAGCTGAATGGGTCAATGACAGTGATCAAAATAGTAACAAATGAAGGTGAATTAGAATGAAGATGATTGTAATGATGATGTCTTTCTCAGGCTGTTCTGTATTTCACGGGCGAAGCAGTGGAAGACGAGGTAAGTTCATTAAATGTTTAGATCATTTTCAAGTCATTTGTTCCTATTTTTACTCGTGTTTTTCAACCTTTTTTGTGTTTTTTTTAGTTAGATGATGAAGAAGATGAAGATATGGATGGAGTAAGTCGAGCCTGGTTTCCTTGACAACTGTTTATCACCATGACAACAGTCTATTTATCATTTTGTTGCTGTTTTTTAGGAGGGTGATTTGGGTGATGATGATGATGATGATGATGATGACGACCCTGACTACAGTCCCAAAGTAAGTCTTCCTGTTACAGGCACCACGAGTACAGTTCATTTCATTACTCTTTCACTGCGAATCTGATTATTCTTATTATTCAACAAGCCATTGAATTGTCTGAGTTTACAGAGTATTAAGAATCGCAGTAAGGATTTTTCCACTTCATATTTCTTCTCATCTAATTTTTTCACTGTTTTTCAGGAAGACCAACCAAAAGAATGCAAACAGCAATAAACAACCTGACCCTACCCGTGAAGGGAATTATTTGTCTTTGATCTGATTGGTCAGATTTCACTTTAGTACCACTATGACCAATCCACACGGTTCAAGCAAGACGCGATTAAATGACCATCATTGAAGTGAACGCTGACACATGATTGGTGATCCTTGTCACGTGATTCAGTCCTAAGTTAAGTGTCAAGATGTTGATAAATACCAGCAGTACAAGGTTATTACTCGTTTCTTCTGTACTTGATAATGAATTCTTAGTCATTGCTGTCATGTCGTAACGTTTTGTAATAAAGAAATCTTTTGAGCAATGATTAACTCCAATACTTGACCTGATTGATTGACTCTCAACAAATGTCACTTGATTTCGTGACCACCAAACTTGCGTGACAGTACCTTGCGTGACTGTTAGAGTTTCAAGACTTGTATCAGGTTTGGGGTATTACAGTGAAAACGGCTCAAGCGTACCCCCTTAGGCTCGATCAATGATTTCATTATTCGAACATTGAGTTGATTATTCACTTTGAGTGTTCATAAAACAATCGGAAGACTCCAAACTTCACATTCATTTCACAACTAGAATTCTAAGTGATGGCCTTTCTGGGGAGTTTTTCTACCTTGGCATGGTAATTGTTGAAGAATCCAATCAAAACTCAAGTAGATAACTTATTTTCAAATCTGGAGTCAGAGTGAATAATGAACTCAATATTCAAATAATCAATTCATTAATGGATTCTAAGGGGGTACGCTTGAGCCCAAAACTGTGATACAGCTATTTCAAAAAATGTTGATGAAGTTTTTGTTGCATGTTGTTTGTTGCTTACTAAGCTTCAAATGTATTATATTCCCATGTAAATAATGTCAGCACACAAGAAAATATACTGGAAAAACCTGCAGAAAAAGTTTGTGAAAATCCCAAACAAGCAACAAAACCTTCACCAACCTTTTTTGAGATACTTCATGTGACGTTTAAGGAATAAAAAACAGTTTTCCGTGTATTATACTCTGATAAAGACACGCGGGATGTGGAGAGAACACGAGAGAAGCGTAGGAAACCACGACGCGTAGCGGAGTGGTTTCCAGTTTCTCAAGTGTTCTCTCCACATCCCAAGTGTCTTTATCAGAGTATAATACACGGAAAACTGTTTTTTTATTGCTTTTATAAAATAACTAGAGCTCAAATGCTTTTAAAAATTGCGCGAGCATGTATTATACTCTCATAAAGCATGGCTTTTTGACCAATCAGAGCGCGCGTAATATCAAAGTTATTTTATAAAAGGCTTTGTCATTCATGTGCCAACCAAAAATTGAATTGGCTGGTAAAACAAGGCAACTTGTGAAGAGCTTTTGTGAAAATGGTTGGCATATTAACATCACAATGTTATTGTTAGTAAACATGAAATATCGCTATATATTTTTTCCCGTTCGGTATCCTAAAACTCGTGCGTTCTGATTGGCTGTTGTATAGTAGTGGGTGGTATTTTCTATCTGACCGCTGTCCGGTATCCTGGGATAACAGATTGCTAAGCAACAAAATTAATTGAAAAACAAATAAATGAGTTATTTACCGTCCTAAAGTCGGTCAGGATAGCGAAAAACTGCGTTCGGCCTTGAAAACGGACCGCTCGGCCTAACAGCCTCAGTATATGCAAGACCTCGGCCGGTAAATGACATCTATACCGTGTAATCATGTAATCATAGGACAATCTATGAATCTACTAGAGCAGATGTCACATTATCTTACAGCACGTGCACAGCATGCAGTAACAATGAACTGGCTTCAGCATATTTGACTCTATATTCTTAACGAAGTGAAGGATTTGAACCCAGGGTCGTATCATAAGTGATGGGTGTAATCTTCCTGTTGAGAGTAGTGTCACAATATGCATATAACCGGTTTTGCGGTCACAAAACAGGAAAAACAAGAAAAAGCACAGTGGTTAGTAGTTAGTTAAGGGCAAGGCACAGCCCCAAATTATCCACACTGAAACTACCTTCAAAGAGATAAACACAAGAAAGAAATTGCAGATAGCTTTGGAAAGAAATTGTACAATTTAAGGCCCACTGAATCAAGGTAAGGGTTTTGAGGCTTCTTAAAGTTTTTCTAGTTTTATTTTGTTTGTGTAGTTTTGGCATCATTGTGTATGACTTTCGTTTTGTTGGATAAAATCGAGTTTCCTTTTTTTACATCAAAAAAGCATATGTTCAACTTTCAATAAACTAACCATGTCTGTACATGAAGAAGATATGGTGTATTGAGAACTATAAGTTTCTGTTCGAATTGATTCATGCATATTTGTTGGTCTGGTACAGGATACAAGCTGAACTTCGAATATATTGTAGACTAAAGACAGACGATAATCAGGGCGGAAGTGAAGTTTATCGCGAATCCATGTGGAATAGATCCTGGAATTGAAACAATAAGGTAAACTACATTAAAAAAAACAACTCTCCAATTGATTTTTTGAATTGACGAGATTCGTATTTTCTAGGTATTGAAAGCTCAGAACGACTGCATGCAGCCAATGCAAGGAATCACAAATACTGACATATACAGAGGTAAGCATACTAACTGCAAGTGAATTATTGAAATCATATTTATTTACTGTAGCTATTGTAAGTGTGGGCTTTTATGTTGATAATCGAGAAATTTAAGCGCTAAGGTATTTTTTGTGGCGTTTAGAATACGTTTTGACAAGTTAGTATGACGTCACTGAGTCGTCAAAAATTGTCAGACGTGAAGTTCAAAGTTCTACAAGTAAAAGTAATACTAGCTTCTAAACTTCAAATCGGGATCTTTGGAATGTAAGAAAATGTAGGTCAAGATTATCGTTCAACGTAATTAGAAGTAAGTCTTCCGTGTTAATTTGTATCAATCAGTGCATAAATACATTAGGTACGTGTGATGTAGTAGATCTCTTAGTATGTTCTAGATAAGATTGACTGTAAGGTTCTACAATACACAGTTTTGATCATGGAAGAGTTGAACTTGTAAACTGTCTGATTTGATGGCCTGTAAAAACCTCATTTAACCAACTAACCAGATAGGATAATGCTTGTAGGATGATGAAATAAGAATCTCAATCCCAAACAGTTTAGCTGGATTGATATCGTGTGTTTAATGAACAGTTTTGATCATCGATCGATCGAGCGACGCTATAAATGTGGGTGTTGTCTGTCTTGGCAAGTTTCCAAAGTTGCAGGAAGCCGTGTTCCTGTCCTGTACTCAGACAGAGTCGTATCAATGGTTTATTGAAACACCTATTCAAACAAATGACCCATTTATAGCAAACTTCTAGGTATATCATTTCTTGTTTTAGTATTTTTTTTCTTTCCCTATCTTTCTTTGATTTTCTTGTAGTGTCCTATGAATCAAGCTTGGTAATTTTCGATTCCATATTGTATTTATTAAACATTTTTCTTGAATCTGTGATATTCTTGGTACACGCTGGGTTCACAAACGTTTGATTTCTATTTCATCGTATTTTTTGACGAATTTAGATGTACATGTAATGGTGAAATGCTTGGTATCTAGAACTATATGTTGTAGGATAATACACTATAGACAATAGAGGGTGTGGCAAGACAGCATCACGAGACATCAGAGGTCACGCGACCATCTTATGTTACATAGATGAACAGTTTTGATTGACAGCTGACAAGAAAGAGCTTGAATTCAGTTCAAATTCTATTGAAAAGTTTTCAAGGATCCTATAGTGGAACACAATGACGTTGGGAAGCATTTTTATTATGGATTGAAGGATACTGTCAATAGTGATTTGTATAAACAGAATTCCATCCCTGAGTCAATAGAGTGCTATTCTTTCCTGCAGAGTGCTTTTTGATTGGTTAGATACTTGATTCTATTTGGTAAATATTTGATGATATGTCAGCTGTTTGACAATTGACTCCACAACAGTGCAGCAGAATGAAGCTTCAATTTTTTATTCTGCTTTATTAGAACATAGAGCACAGTCCATAAACCAGTGAAATAATACCAAAAACTTAATTAATCGTGGTTATGTGATAATTAAAATAACCTGCAAAGATTTTACCCAATATGCACGAGAATGCACAGAATATTAAACAATTATTGGATGAAACAGTATGGATAAAAAGTTAAATTTTACACCGTAAAAAATAAGAGAGATCACTTATTGACGTTTCGGATGCTAGTCCTTCGTCGGAGTAAAAAAGGATGAGGTTGAGCATAATATCGACCAAGGCCATGTTATAGGGTTAAGAAAAGGGTGGAGAAAATGACCGATGTCTTGATTTTTACAATATCATGTGAAAATCATATTCAATAATAAATTTTGTTTTATTATCCATTTTGTAAACTAAGAATAAAGATTTAATTTTCCTTTCGGAAAAAATAGCAAACGTATTTCCATTTCCATTGTGACCTTGAGTGAACTCAACATGATAAATGTATTATACATTTATCATGTCGAGTTCACACGATATCAGGGATTGGCTGAGGGCTCTCAGCCAATCAGGAGTGAGATAGTGAGTAAAATGTATCATATAAGACCATATTTGTAATTAGTAATAGTTGACAGAATTGTATAATATTAACAACTTCTGGCTAATTATAAGCATCTGATATGGCTGTGTATTTTTACTTATAATTTACCACAAGGTAATTGGCTCACCTAAAGGCTCACCAAAATACTATGTGACTCAAAAAAATATGCAGCTGAATCAGATGCTCAACATATATTGAAAGAATCATCTTTGCTGATCTAATGTTTGTTCTTTTTCTTATAGACTGACATCTCAAGTTGTTGCTAATCTGCTTTCAAATATTCACTGAAATAAACAAGTTAACTTCATAAAAGAAGACCTGAAGAAAAGAAAAACACAGAGGAGATGAGCAAGACCTATCCATATATATGTTGAATGTTTGATACATTGAATAAACATGGATGAAGAAGAAAGGTAAGATATTGTATGGTTTATGTTATTTACTTTGTTGGAAACATTTTAAAATGATATTACCCACTTATTATAATTGCTAAGATGTAATTTTACATTCTCCATTAATTTTGGGTCTGTGAAGTCATGTACATGTACTGGCATTGTACAGCTAGTTAATCAGTGCTCAGACTTGCCATCATACATGCAGGTGTCTACCTAGTTGTTTCTTGGTTTTCTCTTGTGCTGTGAGGGTTTTTCTCCAGGTTAATTCTCCAGACTTCATCCCTGTTCACAAATCAAAATTCCTATAATTATTACCAATTACCAGACTATATACTAATTAATTAGTGGTTGTATCTTCAACAGGAACCACTGTTGCCTGGCCTTACTTCTGTTAAGAGTAGGGAATCCTTGTCTGCGTCTTTACTTCAAAAATCAGTGGAATGCTGCAGGAAGATACAGACCTTGGGCTGACTGTGCCCAGAATGGAGCTGATCTGCTGCGGATGTTTAAGCCTCTTCCATATGAAAAGAATACAGTGAAATCTGGTGATACATCACAATGGGACTTGTCTCTTTTTGTCAAAGCTCTTCTTCATTCACGGCCGCCATTTGTTGTAGCAGCTAATCTGGTAACAGCCCTTCAGACTTTAAAAGAAATGCGAAACAAGTTGTGTCACTCTCCAATTCCAAGGGTTAAGGCTGCTGATTTCCAAAAGTCATGGATTGATGGATGTAATGCACTGAGCTTATTTGGAGCTACCGTTGTGGACTTTGATAAAGTGAAACAAGGTGAGAGTGATATTGCAGACGAATCACACCCATAATCCAATAATAACAATGTACATCAATCAGTATTACTTACATTCATTTAGTCATTCATTAATTTAATTTAGAATAGAATAGAATAGAATAGAATAGAATAGAATAGAATAGAATAGAATAGAATAGAATAGAATAGAATAGAATAGAATGGAATGGAATGGAATGGAATGGAATGGAATGGAATGGAATGGAATAGAAAAGAATAGAATAGAATAGAAAGGAGTAGAATAGAATGGAATGGAATAGAATGGAACAAAACAGAAAAGAACAAGAATAGAATGGAATAGAGTAGGAAAATAGAATTGAGTAGAATGGAATGGAATAGAATGGAAAATACTATAGTTAGTGTTGTATTCTGTAATTTGCATTTCAAATTTAGGGGACTTTTGGTAGGGATTTAAGTCGGGGGTTGGGCTTATTAGCATGGAATAGAAAGGAAGGAAATAGAATGAAATGGAATAGAATAGAAGGGAATTGAATGGAACAGAACAGAATAACATAAAATGGTATAGGAATAGAATGGAATAGCTGGATTATTTACTAGCTGATACCTTGGTTACTGGTTATGTATAAACGTGTGGTTCTCTGATACACATCTCTTTTCCCAAGATGTTCACAAGCCATGGAGTGAACTACTTCCAATGATGAAACAATGTGCAGACCAAGACAAAGCCATTCTATATGGACTGGATTTAAGTAAGTTGTATTGTAAGAAAGTTGTTTGTTTGCAAACAAAGTTGATGCATGTATATTTAACATTAAATGCTTGGAACCAGTAAGGCATATCTATTCTAATGTCTTGTAAAATATTTATTTTGAAATTTATCTAGTTAATGGCAAATTAGAACAACTACAGCTAGGACAAGAGACCATTGTAGAGGGTCAGTCTAGACTGCAAGAGAAAATACTCTCAGAATTATCATCACTGAAGAAAGACCAAAAGAAAACTCTAGAAAGTCATACAAAGGGTTAGTAACGTAAACACAATATTGTTTCAGTAGTGTTGGTCCTCTTTTGAGAGAAATAGTAAGTGAGGAAATTGGAAAATAAAGGATAATTATATTTTTTCATGTGGTTTGTATGGTGGCTGTAATGGTCCAGTCAGGTTATGGTGTGTAAGATGTCAGTTAGAGTGATAGGACATGTATATGACATGAAGTAGTTGATATGGTGACTGTAATGGTCCAGTCAGTATAATATTATAGGAAGAAGCGAGACAGGTTCACAACTGAACGACAGGCTTTATTCAAGATGGCAGATCCTCCTACCATGTGCTTGTCATGTGATATACTTACACAGGGATACCATAACATAATACACAGGGATACCATACTACAGTCAGGTTATGGTGTGTAAGATGTCAGTTAGAGTGGTAGGACATGTATATGACATGAAGTGGTTGGTATGGTGACTGTAATGGTCCAGTCAGGTTATGGTGTGTAAGATGTCAGTTAGAGTGGTAGGACATGTATATGACATGAAGTGGTTGGCATGGTGACTGTAATGGTCCAGTCAGGTTATGGTGTGTAAGATGTCAGTAAGAGTGGTAGGACATGTATATGACATGAAGTAGTTGGTATGGTGACTGTAATGGTCCAGTCAGGTTATGGTGTGTAAGATGTCAGTAAGAGTGGTAGGACATGTATATGACATGAAGTAGTTGGTATGGTGACTGTAATGGTCCAGTCAGGTTATGGTGTGTAAGATGTCAGTAAGACTGAGTGGTAGGACATGTATATGACATGAAGTAGTTGGTATGGTGACTGTAATGGTCCATTCAGGTTATGGTCTAAGATGTCAGTTAGAGTGGTAGGACATGTATATGACATGAAGTAGTTGGTATGGTGACTGTAATGGTCCATTCAGGTTATGGTCTAAGATGTCAGTTAGAGTGGTAGGACATGTATATGACATTAAGTGGTTGGTATGGTGACTGTAATGGTCCAGTCAGGTTATGGTGTGTAAGATGTCAGTTAGAGTGGTAGGACATGTATATGACATGAAGTGGTTGGCATGGTGACTGTAATGGTCCAGTCAGGTTATGGTGTGTAAGATGTCAGTTAGAGTGGTAGGACATGTATATGACATGAAGTAGTTGGTATGGTGACTGTAATGGTCCAGTCAGGTTATGGTGTGTAAGATGTCAGTAAGAGTGGTAGGACATGTATATGACATGAAGTAGTTGGTATGGTGACTGTAATGGTCCAGTCAGGTTATGGTGTGTAAGATGTCAGTAAGAGTGGTAGGACATGTATATGACATGAAGTAGTTGGTATGGTGACTGTAATGGTCCAGTCAGGTTATGGTGTGTAAGATGTCAGTAAGACTGAGTGGTAGGACATGTATATGACATGAAGTAGTTGGTATGGTGACTGTAATGGTCCAGTCAGGTTATGGTGTGTAAGATGTCAGTAAGAGTGGTAGGACATGTATATGACATGAAGTGGTTGGTATGGTGACTGTAATGGTCCATTCAGGTTATGGTCTAAGATGTCAGTTAGAGTGGTAGGACATGTATATGACATGAAGTAGTTGGTATGGTGACTGTAATGGTCCAGTCAGGTTATGGTGTGTAAGATGTCAGTAAGAGTGGTAGGACATGTATATGACATGAAATGGTTGGTATGGTGACTGTAATGGTCCAGTCAGGTTATGGTGTGTAAGATGTCAGTTAGAGTGGTAGGACATGTATATGACATGAAATGGTTGGTATGGTGACTGTAATGATCCAGTCAGGTTATGGTGTGTAAGATGTCAGTTAGAGTGGTAGGACATGTATATGACATGAAGTGGTTGGTATGGTGACTGTAATGGTCCAGTCAGGTTATGGTGTGTAAGATGTCAGTTAGAGTGGTAGGACATGTATATGACATGAAGTGGTTGGTATGGTGACTGTAATGGTCCACTCAGGGTATGCTATGTAAAATGTTTGCTAAAATGGCTTGATATGTACGATTATCATTAACGTACTGTTTCCTTTAATTGTTCTTAGTATAAATACAAAGGTGATTATACAAAATCGCGCGCTCTGATTGGTTTTCTATCTCGGATTATCAGCCGATAATCACCTTTTCGGACAAAATGGCTGTCAGCGTGACCGTCGCGCTTTTAAAAAATAAAATATTTTTACTTTCAATATTGTTTGTTCTTTCTTTTCTGAAATAATCACCTTTTTATTTATACTAAAACAATTATTCACCTCAGGCTCAGTGATTATCGATGAATATTTACCTCGCAGCTCGAAGACTCGCCGCTCGGTAAATATTCATCGATAATCACTTCGCCTTCGGCGAATAACTGCTAAATATTTGCATCAAGGATTTTCTAACAAATCAATACTTCATTAATAATAGATAAGTTTTGATTATGGTTGTTGATTTATGATAAATATATATATATATATATTGTGCAAGGGGTATATATATATATATATACCCCTTGCACATGGCATCATGCAACAACACATGAATGAATAATGATGATGATAAATTTATGGAAAGCACAATTTTGTTTCAGGGGATGGGCAGTCTTCCATCAATGTAACGTATAACATAACAGTTAAGGACTATGGACACAATCCTTCTCTTACAGAGTAAGTGTCTGTCTTTTGATTGTGAACATTACTGTGATAATTCAATTTATTATATGAAATAGAGTGTGATATTGAGTGACATCAAAATGATAAAATTGATATCCCCACTCCCACCAGTGGCCAGTGGGGATACGATTTATATCAACACTGGTGGTGTCAAATTTCGACCAAAGCCAAATTCTCCACTATTTTTCATTGAAGATTTCATATAATAAACAGAACATTACATGGCCGCTTGGAGATACAAATTTTATTCGCTGCGCTCACTCGTGAGAGATAATATCAACACTCGAAGATAAAATTCGTATCTCCGCGTAACCATGTAATATCCTCTATGACATTCATTCTATATTTGTAACAATCTTCTCATAGTGATTGTTGTTCAGTAAGATCATCATAAATCCTCTATTAAACCCCCCTCTCAAATAGGTCCCACTCCCCTCCCCTCCCCTCCCCTTGACAACTAAATTCACATTAATGGTAAATCATACTTGAGAGAGCAAGCCGTACCGAACATTTTTGAACGGCCATTTGACCAGCTTACTCTGAATCGATTTTCATCAAATTCACAGACAATGTTGTACTTGGTCTGAAATTTATGAAACATGTAATAATTTTTAATTTGTTTAAAAAAATGTTGAACTTGTGATTCTGTGTGAAGAACACACACAAACTACACACATGAACTACAATTTCTTTGACAAATCTTTCGCAGTAAATTTGATGTTCAGAAATGGAACTTTTATTTTTAAAAATGGGCCATTTACGTGTGTGTTCGTACGCGCACAGAATCACAAGTTCGGATTACTCAAAATCGGCTAGATAAATTTTCTTGGTTTTCATCTATGTTATTTGCTATATCTCTATACATCGCCAGAAATTTCGGACATTTGAGCCTGCAATGAGTAAGCAGCGGTTTCTATTGAGCCTGCAATCTTAGGCAGCAGATTTACCCTAAAACATACGATTTGCCGACAAAATGGCGTCTGGAACTGGTAAGTGTACTCGTGTAGGAAAATCTAAAGGGTTTTTATAACAAGTTTAACGATTTTTCCACTGCGGATTTTGTTTTTCAAACTCAATGAAGCTCCAAAGAAAACTCTTCCTGGATATTATCAAGTTTTTTACTATGGAACAAATTGCTGTTTTAAGACATTTACCGCTGATTATATTTAGCTGAACGTAATATTGGAGGAATAAGCTTTCAAACGATGGGTTTTTCGAGCGATTTGAAGCATTCTTTCAAAAGTTACAGTCTTTTGAACTTGGCCGAATTCAGAAGATTTAGCTTGTAGTTACGACGGATTTCAGTGGATGGATTTATTGGCGTTTTTCAAAAGCAAATAGTACACCTCAAAGTACTTTCGACACGGAATAGGAAGCAATGGTGAGTGTTATGATCATTTCAGGAAAGAGTTCCAGGGTACACATTTGTAACTTTTTGCTTTGTTTCTGCTCAAAACAATAATTTGTGACTACACTTAGTGGCCGTGCGAATGGCCGCCCATACTTCTCTTGTAATTCCGAGCGACTCGGAGCACGATAGTATTTTCAAAAAAATACACCTGAAATTTTACCTTTGATTGAAATGATCAACATTCTCAAGTTGCTGGAGCTTCACTTTATCGATTCCCGCCTACACATTTTTGAAAATGTCCCTTTTTAGCAATAAAATCTTCAAAAATATTTCGATTCACATACATTCTCTTGTAATATTTTACGGTCGGCAACACATAAATATTGAGACGGGCCAGGCGTTCCTCGCGGGTGATGTCCGGAATTTCTGGCGATGATTTACTTTTGATTTTCTAGGTGTCATCGTAATCGCTCGAGCTCGGAAATTAGATTTCTTTGAATTTAATGTTTCTCTTATAAATCCCCAATTTTTGCAACAAATTAAAAATCAATACATGTTTCATAAATTCAGAGTAAGCTGGTCAAACGGCCGTTCAAAAATGTTCGGTACGGCTGCTCGCGAACAGAGATGAAACACCTTAACACAAGTCAATCAAATGTTGAAAATACAGTGTCATTTGACAATGCATATACCATGTCATTAACATCTGTATAGACTGTGCGAGGCAGTCAAGAGTAATTACTTCCATTTAATCCTGAGTTTACTGTGTTGGATTAAAGTTATCATATCACATTATATCCTGATAGTGTAGCACTTACTACACTTTGGGCCCCCCTCTCTATTTAATCCCCCCTCTCAAATAAGCCCACTCTCAAACGTGCCTGAAATAAATAAGCCCCCTGGTATGGGGGGCTTAATAGAGGAGTTTACGGTATTTATACATTTATGGTCAATTACTCTATCTGGTTTCTTCTATGTTGATATTTCTTCAACCCATCATCAGCTGGGATGTAAAAAGATGATGTTGGGTCAAGGACCAGAAAACTTGGGTGACAATTATTGTTAGAAATTTGAATGCAAAAGAAACCAGACAGAACAGCTAGATCTTAGGAAACCTACAATGAAAGCCTCAAGTTTGATGACATTGTAAATATCAATTTCATCTTATTTTATCATAGTGTTGAGAGAACAAGTAATCAAACTGCAGAGAAAGATCTCTCTTCAAGAGCACTAGGTAAGGGCCAAATCTTGTGTTTGTAACAATTGTTCATTCTTCTTTCACTTCAAGCTCAAATGCAATCACGATTGATTTATTTACACAATATTTTTTTATAGGTTCAATATTGGGAAATTTACGAAAATATAGACTAAACAATTTAGAAAGTGAATGGATCGAAGATCATATTCTAGTAAATGTCAATAACAAATATTATTAAGGGACTGTTCATTATTCATCTGAGAGGGGTGAAGGGTTAAAAAATAGAAACATTTACATTTTTTCAACTCCCCCCCCTCCCCCATGGCCAAATGATATTCCCTATTTTTTTGGAACCCCCCTGTTTATTTCCAACATTTTGAAGGCTCTCCTTTATATAAGTTGTCAATTTTTTCAAGATCCCATTTTCAAGGCACTAAAATTCTAAGGCCCGACAAGAAAACAGTTTTTACAACAAGAAAAAAGTTGTAGCAAGTTGCAGGGTTGATTTACATGACACAATTTGTGTTGTAAGTGTGGCGTTGTAAGAATACGACAGTTGTAAGAAACATTTGTACCGTGTAAATTGGCCCTAACTGTGGATCTCTAGAAAGTGTAAGGTTTGTGATTAAAAAATCTTGCCTGGCTATAAGTGAGGGAAGGTCAGCATCTTAAATATTTTAATATTTTGTAATGCTTTTTAAATGAATGAATGTGAATGAATGAATGAATGTATGAATGAATGAATGAATGAATGAATGAATGAATGAATGTATGAATGAATGAATGAATGAATGAATGAATGAATGAATGAATGAATGAATGAATGAATGAATGAATGAATGAAAGAAAGAATGAATGAATGAAAGAATGAATGAATGAATGAATGAATGAGAGCATATAAAAATGAAATAGGTGAATGAATACAGAATAAATGGAGAAATGCATTAATGAATGCATAAATAAATGATTGAATGCATTCGTAAATGGATGAATGCATGACTGAATGAAGGAATAAATAAATAAATACATTAATACACCAAACAGCAAACAAAAACAAATGAACAAATAAGAAAAAACAGAAGCAAAAAACCCATCAACAACTAAGCATAGAATAGCTAAATAATTGAATAGATAGATCAATAGATGGATAGATAAATGCTGCGGAATACAAAAGACTGTAAGATATACATAGTTTGAAACAGTCCAATGAGAAAAACCTCACTTATTTAATTCTTACCTTGTCTTCCTGTCTTTTGGGTGTTAAATTGTCGTGTTTTTATTTTCAGAATATACAGAAAAACTGAAGTCATCGATTAAAAAACAAACCGATTTTCTGTTGGCGGAGGAAGAAAACAAGAAAATTAGAACCGATGACATCTTTACGAATGTGACTATCCAACGCGGCAAGAAACAATTCAAGGAACCCGGGCCTCACGAAAGGAGATATGGCAGGAGGAAAATGGATGAAGTTCAAGAAACTAGAACAGCACTGAAAACATGCTCAGAGATGTTCGTTTGCCCAGAAAATGATCAAAAGCCCACAGCTTCTGGCACGACCAATCCTAAATCTATCTTGTTGGCCGGAAAAGCAGGGATCGGAAAATCCCTGTTTTGTCGGAAGCTGGTGCGAGATTGGTCAGACGACAAATTGCTTGAGAAAAGTCAAGAAAAAGCCAAAGTACCTGATTTTCAGTTTGTATTCCTGTTGACATTCCGTCAATTTCTTCTTCCGGAAGAAGAAAAAGTTGATTTGCGTGATATCTTAAATAAGTCCTCCCTCTTAGACGAGCATTCAGCTGTGGATGAGCCATTACTGCAGTATATCATTGAAAATCCTGAGAAGCTAGTCATAATTCTTGACGGCTATGATGAGTATAAACATCGAGAAAAAATCACTGGGGACTTTGAAACAAGATACTCAAACAATCCTCATGAGAAAATCCCTATTCCTGCTCTGTTAGCCAAAATCATGAAAGGAAAAATGTTAAAAGAATCAGTGGTTGTTGTAACTTCAAGGCCTGGCAAAGCCGAGGAATTAAAAAAAATTATCTTTGATGTGAGATGTGACATTCAAGGATTTTCTTCGCTTCAAGTTGTAGCTTACATTAAAAAATATTTTAAAGAGAACGAAAGCATGAAGAAAAAAGTACTTGATCAAGTGGAAACCAATGAAATTCTTTTGAGTTTTGGCCACATCCCCGTGATGTGTTATTTAATGTGCTATTGTATTAAATGGTACATGACTGAATCAAAAACCACAGATAAACTACCCGTCACAAGAACAGAACTTTATCATCAAGTTATAAAACTATTTATCAAGAAACATTCCTCTTCTAAATACGAAGAAATGGAAGAAACTAAAGTACAAGAAATATTACATAAACTATGTAAACTAGCAGCGAATTTAACAAAGAAGGGACAGTATATTTTCAACGAAAGCGATATGAGGAAACTCAATTTTAAAGAAGAAGAAATTACAAACCTGAAAGCGAGTGGATTACTTGACTGTTGTCCTGGCGTTCAAAAATCTCCATCCCAGAAACCACCACTTGAATATACCTTTACACACCTAACGATACACGAGTATCTTTGTGCTTTCTTGTTTGTAGAGAAAAAAGAAATACTGAAGAGAAAGAACCCAAGTGCAGTGACGCTTGAGTTTGTAGCGGGGATTTTGTCAACAAAAAACGATGAAAAACTGATGGAAAAATTGCTGGAAAATATCAAACAAGAAAATTACCACGATTATAATAACCTGCTAACTTTATCCTGTCTGTACGAGTACAAAGACGATGGGTTTTCTACTAGAGTAATAAATAACCTTAAACACAGATACTGTAATGAGGATGGGGGGATTGTATTTAGTAGAATAACTGATATCGATTGTTTGTACATAAGTTATTTATTAGATATAGTGAATTTAATCAACGCAGAACAAACTATACAACATCTAACATCTACACAGTCATTTATTGTTAATTCATTGCACATTAGTTGGTCATCTTTATCAGCATCAGGGATCAGAATGTTGTGTAATTCTCTTGTTAGTGTTTCTACTGTTACTGTACTGTGGCTGGTGGATTGTAAATTAGACGATGAATGTGTTGTAATAATATCTAACATGTTGTCTCGTACTAATATAACTTACCTAAACCTAAGTGTTAATAACATAAAAGATTATGGAGTTCAGTGTTTGTGTTCATTGTTAAAAACTGGTGATTGTCGTGTAAAAGTGTTATTCTTACAGCATAATGATAAAATAACTGATGAATGTAAACAATGGGCAACACAGCCGATCCCTGATGTTGAGTTGTATATTTAGATGAATCTAACTTAAGCTTATTTATGTAAAAAAAGACAATGAACCGATAATAAACAAGTAGATAATAACCTGTTTTTGTAAATAATAACATATGTTATTGAATAATAAAGAAATTCTTGTAGTTTTATCTTTGTAGTTGATTGAAATGATTCTTGTTTTACTCAACAAATTTTCAAACAAATCCATTGAAAATCAAAAATATTTCTTGACAAATGTGCAGTAGTTTGATATCAATACAAGTACAAGTTTGTTTTCATCAATATTTTTATTCAACCAAGTTAAAAGAGACTTTTTTCAACAAATAGTCATTTTTCTTCATATTATGAACAAACTGTGTTATATAGACCATGCTTGAAACACGAACAACAACAGAAAAAATACTTGTTTTCTTTGTCAAATCAAAATATTTGCCATCCAAATGAAAGAAACCATCAATATTTATCCTTATTTTAGAGCATTTGATTGATAAAATAGTATTTTGAGTTGGTTTTGTTTTGTTTTGAAGTCAACAAAAACTTGTTGTGGGAAATGGCGGCAAATGATGGTTTGTTTTGTAAAAGGCTTTAGTTGAATATGATCGAAGAAAACACTACACGACTAATACAAGCTGGAATAATCCGAATAAATCAAGAAATAATTATAATGTGGTTCAATAATCATAGTTCTATCAAATCATTACGTACATACGGGTTAACATGAGATGCGCACGCACCGCCGCGAATCAGTGCATGTGTTAGCCGTGGATCAGTCGGACGTGTTGTAATTTGCTCTGTAAATTTCTTCTACAAGACTTCGTAAGGTAAGATATATTCTTTTTACATATAAAACTACCCTTTTTTCTTTTAATCTAGCAGTCGAATAACATGGACGTGTCCTGTTATTAGACTTTAAACATATTTCCACGTTTTTTGCAGTGGAATAGTGATCGTACCCGAGGCGGTAGTCGCTATAAGCTCACGTTTATCACTGAAATTAGAGGTTGAGACGTGTCTCACCAAATCAAACTTATTTTAAACAACTTTTACCGAGTTGGTGGTTGTTTGTGAGCAATAAAATATGATAAACAGCACTGTTCAAGTGAAAATTATGAGCCGTTTATTCGTTGAAATACGGCGTATTCATTCAAGACATCGTTTTTCTTGTAGACATGTCTGATGATAAAGAACACATTGATAAGCCAGATAAAGAAATGGCCCCTGGTTTTCAAGAGAATATCAAAGAAATGCTTGCTTCTGCCTTGGCAGATGTCAGAGAAGACATTTTGAGCTCAGTTCATGAAGCCATTGATTTCAAATTTAATGAATGGGCCGAAGGCATAGATGACAATGAAGCTAATTATGACGAGTCACAAACCAACATCAATCTAGATGTGAATACCTTGATGCCAACTATTGTTACGCCTAACAAAGATCAAAGTGAATTACCAGTTACGCGTGAAGAAACAGCGTCTAAGATTAGCATTTCTACAGAAACATCTTTGCTAGAAAATTTGGTAGCAGAATTCAATCCAGAAAAAGCTACCGGTCCTCCCATTTCTGATAAATTGGCTGAATTAGTCAACGGTTTGTTAAAAGAGGGGCTGTCCAAAGATCAAATTTCTACAATCAATCAGAAATATGTTAAACCACAAAATTGCCCCTTCTTAGAAGCTCCTAAAGTCAATCATTAGCTCTGGAATCAATTGAAACAAGAGCCCAAAAATCTGGACACGAGCTTGCAAAAAGGACAAGGTTTCTTAATGTCAGCCTTGTACGCCCTGATCCAAGTGTGTAATAACTTGGCACAAAAACAGAATGACGTCGAAAGCCTAACCACTAGCTTTGACTCACGCCCTGGTGCTGGGTCTGTCTGCAAACAGACAAGTCAATTTATCTCGACGAGATCTACTGAGACCTCATCTGAATAAGCCATATCAATCGTTGTGCAACCCATCTGTACCCATAACTTCATCCTTATTTGGAGACGATTTGAATAAGCAAGTCGATGATTTAACCAAAGCCAATAAGATTGGGCAGAAAGTACAAGGCCCGTCTGCAAAACCACGTTGCCATCCGTATGGGCCAAGCTCAGGAGCACCTGGTCGAGGGTACAGGCAGAATTACTTTGGGCGTGGACGCGGCTCCAACTACACAACAGGAGTAAGGAGAGGGCCTTTTTTAGGCTCAGGCCGGGGCGGACAGCCCCAGAAACGAACACGATAAAAGAACAGGTAATGAGCGCTATTTTGAATCAAACCCCTTTTCAAGGGGGACAATTAAAGTTGTTCGCTCCTACGTGGCGAACTTTGACTTCTGATCCTAAAATATTGGACATTGTCTGCCATTGTCATATTGAATTTTGGGAAATTCCCCGTCAGCATCAGTGGGTGGCGAGGTTGGAGAATAGATTTTTGGAGAAAGAGCGCCAGATCATTGATATCCAAATTCAAGAATTTTTGCAAAAGGGAATCATCGCTCGCTCTAGTTTTCAGGAAGAACAAATTATTTCCCCAATCTTTTTGCGTCCAAAACCCGATGGTTCACATCGTGTCATCTTTAATCTGAAATCCCTAAACAACAGTGTGGTATACCAACACTTCAAGCTAGACACTTTAGAAAAGGCCATTCAACTCGTTCGCCCTGGGTGTTCTATGGCGTCTTTAGATTTAGACGCCTATTACTCGGTACCTATAGCCCCAGAACAACAGCGTTATCTAAAATTCCAATGGAAAGGGTCTCCCAATGGGTCTGACATCGTCCCACGTATTTTCACCAAGCTGTTGAAGCCCGCGTTTGCGCACTTACGAGCACAATGTGGGATATCTTGTACTGGGTACATTGACGATTCATTATACCTGAGTGAGACCGATCAAGAATGTCTGACCCATATTTTCACTGCCGTTCAATTGTTGATTTCGTTGGGTTTTCACATTCATCCTAAGAAGTCCGCCATTGTTCCATCCCAGCAAATCGAATACTTGGGGTTTGTGTTATCTTCCGTCACCATGACAGTAAAATTAACAGACGAGAAGATTTCCAAGTATGTGAAGTTATGTCAACGTTTTTTACCCCTTAATAAGAAACACAAAATTCGTGACGTTGCATCGTTGATTGGAAAATTAACTTCTACCTTCCCAGGGGTTCAGTATGGACCGCTACATTATCGACAGCTTGAGCACGACAAGACAGAAGTCTTGAAACAGCATAGGGGTGATTACGAAGCCCTAATGATCTTGTCTAACTCTAGCTTACGAGACCTACAATGGTGGGTTACAAATTTGGGTACGGCCTTTAGAAAGATCCAAGTAGGAGAACCTGACTGTATTGTTCATACAGACGCATCCCTTACAGGGTGGGGTGCCAAATACGACGAGATGAGCGCGCAGGGGATTTGGTCAAGTGAGGAAAAAAGCCGTGCCATCAATTACTTGGAATTACTGGCTATTCAATATGGCCTCCAATCTTTGTTCCATGCCCAACACGATTGTCACATTCGAATTATGAGTGACAATGTAACAGCTGTTTCTTATATTAATGGCATGGGGGGGATCGAAATCCGAAGGATGTGATATGATAGCTCATGAGATTTGGGACTGGGCCATAGCGAGACACGTTTGGTTGTCTGCTGCTCACACCCCAGGGGTGGAGAACACCGAAGCTGATTCGTTATCCAGAAATCTAAACCCTAATTTGGAATGGAGTTTAACTGACAGGGCATTCACCCAGATTCTAGAGGATCTCTCCTTTACTCCCAATGTGGATTTGTTTGCGTCTCGCCTTAATCACAAGGTAGAGACGTATGTTTCGTGGAAACCTGACCCATTTGCCACATTTATTGATGCATTTACGATCGATTGGGGCCCACACTCGTTTTATGCCTTTCCCCCGTTTTGTTTGGTGGGCAAGTGTTTGCAAAAAATTAGTCGAAATGGTGCCACCGGGATTCTAATCGTTCCTGTGTGGCCTACTCAGACTTACTTTGTTTTTCTATTAAGCATGTTGGTGGATCTTCCTCGTCATTTCAAGGCAACCCGATTGAATTTGATCCACCCCTCATTGAGCGAAGCCCATCCACTCAGCCATCAACTGGTGTTACTAGCATGCAAGGTGTCAGGGAACCCTTGTTAGGTCAGGAATTTCGCCAACCATTGCCGATGTCATCTTGTCGTCCTGGAGACCTGGCACCATTAAACAGTATAACGTGTTCCTCAAAAAATGGACTGAGTTTTGTTTGTCAAGGCAAACTAATTCGGTGTCTTCCCCTGTACCGCTAATTTTGGAATTCCTACACCATTTGTACACTGATGGTTACAGCTACTCCTCCCTCAATACTGCAAGATCTGCTCTATCCGCTCTGTGCGTAAGTTCACAAGCTAATAACGACAGTCCAACTATTGGAAATCACCCCTTAATATGTCGCTATATCAAGGGAGTTTTCCAAGAGAAGCCACCAACTCCGAAATTTTCAGAGATTTGGCCAGTTGATCAAGTACTGCAGGCTTTAGAACAGGCGAGCCCTCTGGAGGAGCTCAATCTGAAAGATCTAACATTAAAATTGACTATGTTGGTGGCCTTGGTAACAGGGCAGAGGTGCCAAACACTCAGTTATTTGGATATATCTGAAAAACACATGAAAAAATTCCCGAAGTACTTTAATTTCGCATTAACTGGTCACGTGAAACAAAGTAGACCAGGTCAATCGTTTGTTAATGTTCGTTTATTTCAATATCCAATGAACAAGAACATTTGTGTTTATGCTACGTTAGAACATTATTTAAAAGTAACAGAAGCGTTACGTGTCTTATGTCAAGCCACATGATAAAGTATCTTGTTCCACCATTGGAAGGTGGTTAAAATCTGGCCTAGCTCAAGCAGGTATTGATATTAGTGTTTATCAAGCCCATAGTACCCGCAGTGCATCCACTAGTAAAGCTGCCGGGTTAATTCCAGTCGATGCAGTGATGAAATTAGCTGGCTGGTCGCAGGAGTCCACATTTCGAATATATTATGATAAAACTGTGGCAATTACTGATGAGATGAATAAAGCCGTCCTGGATTAATTTCGAGTGATAACAATCGTTGTCTAGTATTATTAAAACCTTGCAAATAAATTGGATAAATTGATAAATTGTTTCTTCTTTATTGGTCCATTTGGGCCCGCAGCTTTAAAATCTCATGTTAACCCGTATGTACGTAATGATTTGATAGAATTAAGAAATTAAACAAGACTTACCTTAAGTTGAAGTTTGATGGTAATTCTATCAAATCATTTGTAGTACAATAGGGTTAACATGCCCACCCTTCACATACCCTCCCTTGTATGTTAGTTTTATTGCGTGCCCTAATG
The DNA here is from genome assembly GCA_023349425.1 of Anthopleura sola. Lineage (NCBI taxonomy): Eukaryota > Metazoa > Cnidaria > Anthozoa > Actiniaria > Actiniidae > Anthopleura > Anthopleura sola. Next base: position 398,280 of record JALHLI010000026.1, read on the forward strand.
ATTTGAAAGACTGATTCGCGGCGGTGCGTGCGCATCTCATGTTAACCCTATTGTACTACAAATGATTTGATAGAATTACCATCAAACTTCAACTTAAGGTAAGTCTTGTTTAATTTCTTAATTATTGCTGCGAGCCGCGAGGCGAGCAGCGACACTAAACTTCACCCGGTTTGGGCTACCTGTGTTACAGATAGCAGCTTTTTTCTCGACATCAGGATTCAGGATTAATGACGGATTTTACAAGTTTGAGCCTTCTGTAACCCGATTTGGGCTACCTGTGTTACAGATACCCGCAGTACGTCATTCAATCGTGCATTCCATCACGTACATTTCTGTGGTTTGTTTGCTTCACAGGGCGAGCTTCGAGTCTATAAACTTCTGCGAGGGCGAAGACATTCATGACCTTGATGAATACTTCCAACATTAAATAATGTAGAGTATGACATAATAATAATAGACTTACCTATATAAAAATTATATGTCTTCGCCCTCGCATAGAGTCGAAGCAAACAAACCACAGGAATGTACTCAAAAACAAGACGTCTACAAAACAAACTTTCCTTGTCGTTTTGGTTTTTCTTTTTCTGGGTCTTTTCACATTAGATCAAAGAGGACAAAATACTGACTAAAAGAAAGTCTTGACTGCGGACATTTTCCAGTTTAAGATTCTCGAAAAAAGCGAAATTTTCCCCGACTTTTCTGGATTTTTCCAAACAGATGTCAATATATTCAGTAGCTGAGGTATTTTCTTTCAATGTGGTTGGTTGTGTAAGTCTGTAAACTGTTGGGAAGAGAGCAATAATCCAGTAGAAATTCTTGGTTGATGAAGAACAAAAAACAAAACCAACTTTGAAAAACTGCAAACCAACAAGTCACGTGATGAAAAGAGCGGGAAAATAATAATCGACGGAAATTGGTTCATGTCAGGTAACTTGAACCAATCAGAGAACATCACCATGATCCTGTGAGAGGGTGGGGTGGGGATACAGTCGTCGAAAATTAAAATTCGCTTTCCAGTTGTCATAACTTTACAGTAATACAATAAATACCGTAAATCCTTTCTTAAGCCCCCCTCTCAAATAAGCCCCCCCCCTTTGAAGGATGAAATTTTTTAAGCCCCCCTCTCTAATAAGCCCCCCTTTTGAAGGATGAAATTTATTAAGCCCCCCTCTCTAATAAGCCCCCCTTTTGAAGGATGAAATTTATTAAGCCCCCCTCTCTAATAAGCCCCCCCCTTTTGAAGGATGAAATTTATTAAGCCCCCCTCTCTAATAAGCCCCCCCCTTTTGAAGGATGAAATTTATTAAGCCCCCCTCTCTAATAAGCCCCCCCCCTTTTGAAGGATGAAATTTATTAAGCCCACCTCTCTAATAAGCCCCCCCCCTTTTGAAGGATGAAATTTATTAAGCCCCCCTCTCTAATAAGCCCCCCCTTTTGAAGGATGAAATTTATTAAGCCCCCCTCTCTAATAAGCCCCCCCTTTGAAGTATGAAATTTATTAAGCCCCCCTCTCTAATAAGCCCCCCTTTTGAAGGATGAAATTTATTAAGCCCCCCTCTCTAATAAGCCCCCCTTTTGAAGGATGAAATTTATTAAGCCCCCCTCTCTAATAAGCCCCCCCTTTTGAAGGATGAAATTTATTAAGCCCCCCTCTCTAATAAGCCCCCCCCTTTTGAAGGATGAAATTTATTAAGCCCACCTCTCTAATAAGCCCCCCTTTTTTTGAAGGATGAAATTTATTAAGCCCACCTCTCTAATAAGCCCCCCCTTTTGAAGGATGAAATTTATTAAGGCCACCTCTCTAATAAGCCCCCCTTTTGAAGGATGAAATTTATTAAGCCCACCTCTCTAATAAGCCCCCCTTTTTTTGAAGGATGAAATTTATTAAGCCCACCTCTCTAATAAGCCCCCCCTTTTGAAGGATGAAATTTATTAAGGCCACCTCTCTAATAAGCCCCCCTTTTGAAGGATGAAATTTATTAAGCCCACCTCTCTAATAAGCCCCCCTTTTTTTGAAGGATGAAATTTATTAAGCCCACCTCTCTAATAAGCCCCCCCTTTTGAAGGATGAAATTTATTAAGGCCACCTCTCTAATAAGCCCCCCTTTTGAAGGATGAAATTTATTAAGCCCCCCTCTCTAATAAGCCCCCCCCCCCCCTTTTGAAGGATGAAATTTATTAAGCCCACCTCTCTAATAAGCCCCTTCCCCCCCCCCCCCTCCCGTCCTCTCCCCCTTCACAACTAAATTCACAATCAAGGTAAATCACACTTGAGACTAACACAAGTGAATCAAATGTTGAAAATAGCTTGTAATTCGAACAATGCATATACCATGCCCCTATAGATTATGCGAGAAAGTCCATAGTAATACTTCCATTTAATCCTAAGGTTGCCTTTTTGGAATAAAGTTATCATATCATATTATATTCTGATAACGTAGAACTTACAGCGTTTCGGCTAAAAATCAATACCCCCCCCCCCCCTCTCTCTCTCTATTAAGCCCCACTCTCCAATAAGTCCTCCCCCCCCCCCCCCCCCCTCAAACGTGCCTGAAATAAATAATCCCCCCGGGGGCTTAATAGAGGATTTACGGTCAGTATGTCTTCTTTTTTTTTTTTTTTTTTTTTTTTTTTCTAGAAGGCCCAGTGCAAGATTAGCTATGCTAAACTGGTGTATTTTTGTAAATACTGTTTTAAACCTTCTGTAAATAAAGTTTACTTACTTACTTACTTACAAATGCCTTTCAAAACACTGGAAATCGCATTACTGAAGTGAAATTCAAAAGGCCATAAGTCGCTCAAATCTGGCAAGAAACACTTCAAACTATCCCCAACGATCAAATAAAACACAAAGAACAGGTAGGTGCAATTAAACAATTCAGCTCTTCTTATTATACTCATACATAGCTTGGGATACCTGTGGTTCTATTGAGCCTGCTTTCTAGTGGTCAGTGGTCTCATTCTTTCCTGCGCCCGCGATATTTTGGTCAGCATGTATTCACCAGAATATTGTCAAAAATCTTCTCATGAAATGAATTTCTACTGTCACTTTGCAGTCATAATTCATGTTAGGATCATGTCTAGCCTGCTGCTAGAAGGACAGCTTACATTGTTGTAAGTACATATAGAGTTTTATGAAATAGTTGCTGTTTTAATCAAACTTACATGACTGTCTTGAAAATTTATTTAGAAATGCATAAAAATATTATGATTTTTATACAATCCAAGAACGAATCCTAGAATTCTAAAGCCCTGACTTAGATCACCCCAGAGGTTGTTTCAGGGTTCAATCTGTGAGTTAGCCGTGCCCTGACTTAGATCAGCCCAGAGGTTGTTTCGGGGTTTGATCTGTGAGTTAGCCATACCCTGACTTAGATCAGCCCAGAGGTCATTTCAGGGTTCAATCTGTGAGTTAGCCGTGCCCTGACTTAGATCAGTCCAGAGGTTGTTTCAGGGTTCTATCTGTGAGTTAGCCGTGCCCTGACTTAGATCAGCCCAGAGGTTGTTTCAGGGTTCAATCTGTGAGTTAGCCATGCCCTGACTTAGATCAGCCCAGAGGTTGTTTCAGGGTTCTATCTGTGAGTTAGCCATGCCCTGACTTAGATCATCCCTGAGGTTGTTTCAGGGTTTGATCTTGGCATGGCTTACTCACACCACTCTTCACTCTAGAATTCTTAGAACCACACTATTTTATTGTATGTGCAGTTTTATTTTAATGTGAAGAGAAAGTTTTGTTTTTTTAGAAAAATAAGCGAATAAATTAAAAAAGGTCACATCTTGTTTATAAGGGGGACAGAATGGCAAAGAACAATAAGAATGTGGACTAATTTTACTCTGCAGCTGAATTGATAGTTCTGATAAGTCTGGTTTTCAAACATTTTATAAATTAACCTTTGTTTATCCTTGGCTACAATATTAATATATATACATTTTTTTATGAGTAACATTGCTTTTTTAATTTCTAAAAATATATAAAATTTTGCAGTTTTCTCCCCCTCCCATGACTTGGCATGATTTTTATCATTTAAACATATGATTGTTTTCATGTTATGTTATAAAATAGGGCCATTATGGAATTCCAAGTTAAAATGTTTGTATTTATCATGTAATTCCTTAGCGTAAAAATATTGCAAGTGGACAGATAGAACCAACAGATAAGGAGTGTAACTTTCCCAGTGACGATGAGACCGAAGAACAAGATGAAGAATGGAAGGTTAAAGAGGAAAAGGAAGAAAATGACAAGATGGAGGTAGATCAATAATTATCGGTAAGTTAATGCGTACTGTACTAGGAAAAACGGCCAGTCAGTCACGGGTCATGATGACCAAGCAAATTAGTTTTAGCTCAGTCATACCTCATTTCTGGCTAAATGTTACTGGTCAAAATAAACAGCAAGCAAAGATTTGACCAGACAAGTTCCAATACTGGTTGGATATTGTCCCTTGACTGGCTGTTATATCAAGTCCTGTACGGCAATCACCTTTGTCACTACAGTGAACTATCGCCTTTCAGACACCCAAATATTACAGACACCCAAATATTACAGACACCCAAATATTTAACAAACACGAACAAAATCCTCAGAAAAAAATACATAGAGGATATTACATGATGGCAAGAAGATATGAAGTTTGTCTTTGAGTGGTGAAATATTTTTCAACATGAGAAGATAAACTTCATATTTTCCAGCCAATGATCCTGAGTGAGAAGAGATACGATGTGATGTCATCAATATCTTCACATGTGGAAAATATGTCACTGACATCCAGGATGTAGTTTGTGTGAAAAATATGTGGCATATTTCTCAGTAGAACACTAGTGTCTAAATAATACAAAGAAATAACACTCACTACTTCTGACTCTTGCTATTACAGAATTATGGACACCTTGTCTGGTCCCAAGAAGATAATAATTTTGATATCTATAATGCATTGCAGTCTTAGTATTTCTCACCCTCCCCACCCACCCCTCCCTCCCTTCCAATTTACACCTCTTCTTTGGTTGTTGTATTTACCTTTTATTATATTTATTATTGTAGACTGAAGTGAAAGATAAAGTGAAAGTAGACAATGAAGAGAAAGTTGACACCGAGGAGTTATCAGGTAAATAGTTTATAATCCCAGTTAACTTGTTACTTCAGAGGATGGAGGGTACAGTAGGTGCATAACAGCAAACTAGGAGACAAGCAAGGCTAGTAACTAGCAATCTGAGTTAACCATGGCAACCTTGGCACCTGTCACTTATGTAATCCCCAGGGAAGGGAGGGAGGGGCCAAAGTGAGAAACTTGATAGAGTTTTATGAAATAGTTGCTGTTTTAATCAAACTTACATGACTGTCTTGAAAATATATTTAGAAAGGCATAAAAATATAATGATTGTTATACAATCTAAGAACGAATCCTAGAATTCTAATGCCTTGACTTAGATCAGCCCAGAGGTTGTTTCAGGGTTCTATCTGTGAGTTAGCCATGTCCTGAAGTAGATCAGCCCAGAGGTTGTTTCAGGGTTTAATCTGAGAATTAGCCATGCCCTGACTTAGATCAGCCCAGATGTTGTTTCAGGGTTCAATCTGTGAGTTAGCCATGCCCTGAATTAGATCAGCCCAGAGGTTGTTTCAGGGTTCTATCTGTGAGTTAGCCATGCCCTGACTTAGATCAGCCCAGAGGTTGTTTCAGGGTTCTATCTGTGAGTTAGCCATGTCCTGAAGTAGATCAGCCCAGAGGTTGTTTCAGGGTTTAATCTGAGAATTAGCCATGCCCTGACTTAGATCAGCCCAGAGGTTGTTTCAGGGTTCTATCTGTGAGTTAGCCATGTCCTGAAGTAGATCAGCCCAGAGGTTGTTTCAGGGTTTAATCTGAGAATTAGCCATGCCCTGACTTAGATCAGCCCAGAGGTTGTTTCAGGGTTCAATCTGTGAGTTAGCCATGCCCTGAATTAGATCAGCCCAGAGGTTGTTTCAGGGTTCAATCTGTGAGTTAGCCATGCCCTGACTTAGATCAGCCCAGAGGTTGTTTCAGGGTTCAATCTGTGAGTTAGCCATGCCCTGACTTAGATCAGCCCAGAAATTGTTTCAGGGTTCTATCTGTGAGTTAGCCATGCCCTGACTTAGATCAGCCCAGAAATTGTTTCAGGGTTCTATCTGTGAGTTAGCCATGCCCTGACTTAGATCAGCCCAGAAATTGTTTCAGGGTTCTATCTGTGAGTTAGCCATGCCCTGACTTAGATCAGCCCAGAGGTTGTTTCAGAGTATCGATAAAATTTGAAATAGTCATTAAATTAATTAATCATTAAAATAGTGTCTCAAATAGTCCCCTTCACAGGGCTCAAAATAACAACTGGTCAACGGTCAGTGTCCGGATAAATTTGGTACTTCACTGTTCAAATACGGTTTTGAACTTGTAAGTTGACCAGTCATATTTGAAAAAAAATAAAATACCATACATCGGACATCTTGACTGGAATATGACTGACTGTTATTTTGAGCCCTGCTTTCACCGTTTTATCATGGTATAGTAAATGGTTTTTCAAATATCTAATGTAAAAAAAAAATTTCTTGCAATTAAAGAAGATGAAGACGAAATGGTAAATAATAACAATACAATGTATCAAACACCTACTATCCTACCATACTATCTGCCGCAAGAGCTTTTGTGTAGCTTTGCTAGCGGCATGTATAACATGGCAGTTGTCAAAGTGTAGTATAATATAAGTAATGTTTTTTGATGTTATTTGTTGTGTAGGATGAAGACACTGAAGCATTTTTAGCTGCAGATTTTGAGAATAGTCATTTCTTTAGAGAACGACTTATTCCTAATGTTGGTTGGTCTTCATCCCCCCTGCTCTTTCTCTCTCTCTCACACACACAGAGGTAAACCTATAAAAGTTTTGTTGTGTTTTAGACCCTTCCAATATATGTATAGAATCAACTGTATGTTTACCCCCTTACATGCCCTCCCCTTCTCTCACACACACTCACAGGGATAGACCTATAAAAGTTTTGTTGTGTTTTTGACCCTTCCAATATATGTATAGAATCAACTGTATGTTTACCCCCTTACATGCCCCCCCCCCCCCCCCACCACTTCTCTCACACACACTCACAGGGGTAGACCTATAAAAGTTTTGTTGTGTTTTAGACCCTTCCAATATATGTATAGAATCAACTGTATGTTTACCCCCTTACATCCATACGTAGTTTTGACATGGCATGCATGAACGGTTTAGAGGGTAGAGTTAAAAATAGGAAGCCATTACCCAAGCTGAATGGGTCAATGACAGTGATCAAAATAGTAACAAATGAAGGTGAATTAGAATGAAGATGATTGTAATGATGATGTCTTTCTCAGGCTGTTCTGTATTTCACGGGCGAAGCAGTGGAAGACGAGGTAAGTTCATTAAATGTTTACATCATTTAAAGTCATTTGTTCCAATTTTTACTCGTGTTTTTCAACCTTTTTTGTGTTTGTTTTTGTAGTTTGATGATGAAGAAGATGAAGATATGGATGGAGTAAGTCGAGCCTGGTTTCCTTGACAACTGTTAATCACCATGACAACAGTCTATTTATCATTTTGTTGCTGTTTTTTAGGAGGGTGATTTGGGTGATGATGATGATGATGATGACGACCCTGACTACAGTCCCAAAGTAAGTCTTCCTGTCACAGGCACCACGAGTATAGTTCATTTCATTTCTTTTCCTACTCTTTCACTGCGATTCTCAATATTCTGCGAACCCTTCAACGGCTTGTTGTGTTTTTTTTTTTTTGCTGCCGTCAATGGAAACCTTTTATACTTTTGACTGGCGGCCGCAAAAAACCAATTTCACAACAAGCCATTGAAATGTCTGAGTTTACAGAGTATTAAGAATCGCAGTAAGGATTTTTCCACTTCATATTTCTTCTCATCTAATTTTTTCACTGTTTTTCAGGAAGACCAACCAAAAGAATGCAAACAGCAATAAACAACCTGACCCCTCCCGTGAAGGGAATTATTTGTCTTTGATCTGATTGACATAACTACATAAGCAGATTTGCCTCAAAATCGTCATTTTCTCTTCCGAAAGTTCGGACGAATTATGGTAAATTTAATATTAGATTTGCTGGTGGTAAGGCTTGGAATTCAGTAGATGAGAAAATAAAAAAGGCCTCCAGCATTTCGAAATTTAAAGATTTACTAAAAAATGCAATTATTGCAACTTACAATAATATAAAATAGAAATTTCTTCTTCATATATACTTTATATTATTCTATCTATCCTAATTTGTTTATCCGTACGTAACCAATTAATGTATACATAATATTATTTCATTACTTCACTATTTTGTTATTGTAGATGTAAATTTTGATAAATGACCGATAAACTGAAAAAATATAAAAGATGTTAGCCAACTGGCTTTGTATAGCTCTTAAGTTAATCCAGTTGGCTCGCACCTTTATGTAAGGATACAAATATTTTATAACTCAGGAGCAGGTTGTACGAAGCCTGAATAGATATAGCGCTATCCACCGGATAAATCCTTATCCAGCAGATAAAACCTATACAAGTTTTATAAACTGGATAACTCTTATCTGGTGGATAACTTTATCCAGGCTTCGTACAACCGGCTCCAGTTGTATATCTAAATTAAGGTGCGAATAAAATCATTGTCATTGTCATATAAGTGTTTGAGAACTATGTTCAAAAAAAGATCATCTTCCAAACAAGGAAATGAAGCTCTAGGAAATGAATAAGTATTTATGTCATCTACCGGTTGTGAGGTCCGTATTGAGAAAATATTTGCTAGCTCTTGATGTAAAACTTGGGCAAAGAGTTTCTCGGTAGTAGGTTGCGTGACAGGAAACAAGAAGCGGCATCCCACAGTGACGGCACAATTTTGATTGGCTAAGGATTACATCATAGTTTGACACAATAATTCTATTGATTGAATAATGCTTTTATCTAAAGGACAAGGCACACCCAAACCAACCAGACTGAGACTACCGCTGCCAAAAGATCAAAAACGAAAAAATTGCAGAAAACTTTGGAGAAGTTAAAGAAATTGGTCTTGCTGTGCAACTTAAAGCTAACTCAAGGTAAGGGTTCTATTTTGAAGGGTTTAGAGGCTTCTAAACATGTTTTTTAGTGTTAAAGCGCTGTATTTTATTTCTGTTTGTTTAGTTTTTGCATCGTGTACATCAGTAAAAGTTTCGTTTTGTTGGATAAAATCAAAATTCCCTATTTTACCATCAAATAAGAATATTATGTTCAACTTTCAATGATAAACTAACCATGTCTGAACATGAAGAATTAAGATATGGTGTATTGACAACCAAGTTCAGTTGTTTGTAGCAGTTGCAAGATTCCAAATTGTAAAGATAGATGACCGACTTATCAACGCGAAAGTGAAAGCGAAAAGAATGTTTTCTTCCGCATTGAATGAATGTTGGAAATAAAACATTAAGAAACGAAACTACATAAGGAACAAGTTTAAATAAAAGGACCTTGAAGATTAAACTAATTTTGAGCTTCAATTTAAGGCATAAAACACGGTATTGTACGAATATTTAGCCGTTCAATATCTGACCAAGGTACAATACACGGAACCAGAACCAAATTTGCACGGCTAGGTGTTTGAATTTTTGTCTGGGTAGCACAGGTTCCATTTATTCTAAACCGAACTCTTAAACTTACAACTTTTTTAACGGTTGAAAAGGCGTCATTTGTAAGGCCAGCTTGATCTTAAATGAACGAGATTCACCGCTATTTTCAAGGTTTCATTCGTGGCTTACACAACTTCTTTGTTTTCCGTTCATCCTTCGCTCACCCAAAAGCGAAGAACCAATTCTTGGCACCATTGCATGGCTGACCTGTTAATAATACCTCAAAAATATAAATTTCGTCAATTTATCTGAGTCTGGCCTTCCAAGTTCGTTCTGCGCTGTTGGGTAAGCGAAGGATGAACGGTAAACAACAGCTTAAGCAGTTGCAAGCGACGGATGTAACAAACTTGGCAACATTGGTTGGCTTTTTTTACCTTATAAATTTTGACCTTTGGACTTCTAGTACTAAGAATTCTAGTTCTTATGGACGTTTTATCGTCAAATTCTTGCAAGATTGAAGTCGTATTCATAGGATATTGATATTTCACAAATGCAATTCGCTGTAGAAAGATATATAAGTGATGTGCTTGACACCAGTCATAGATATTACCTTGTAAGGGTAGAAATTATCGCGAATCGAAATCAACCTATTTAATTCTGTATGATATTTTTGCCATACCGTGGTATCGTTATTGAAGTCTAAAAGTTTCATCGGGATTTTGAAAAGTTCTTTTTCTAAATAGCTGATGCATTTCTGTTTGTCTGACATTGCAGGAACACAGTGACCTTCAAAATTTGCAAGAACACTCGACAAATCATCACCGCTGTAAAAGGAAACTTGTGAAGTTTACGAATCAGTATTTAGAACGGGATCCGCTACATAGGTAAGAATACTTACTGCAAAATCATATTCACTGTAAATATTGTGGTAGTTTATGTTGAAAATTGAGAACTTTTCTGTGGTGTTGTCTCTGTAAACGAATACGTTTTGACCCCTAAGTATAACGTCGCTATGTTGTTGATTTTGGAAGATTTAGAAGCTACTAATGTTTTTTCAAAAATATGAAATAAAAAATCAAAATATGCTCGTTTTACATAAACAACCTTATACACTGTAAGAGGACGCTTGTTTTTATCTATTCCATAAAATATTGTTGTTTATTTCATAAATATTTTGGTAGGTAAGCGCCAAATAACAATTTTGAACATGTTCAAAAAGTTTACCATCACCTGTATTTTGCGTAAAATTACAAAATTTAAGCAGATTCTTCTTCACACCTCGTTTCTAACTCTCAAAAACTATGTCCAGCCAGTATTATAATTTTGCGCCATGTTTTAGGCAATATTTTTTAAAGATGAAAAAATTGACAACTTTGAAAGTTAGGGTTCCAAGTGGTTATTGGACTAACACTGGACTTGCAAGGTTCGTAAATTTAACGTGAAACAGAAACAAGGTGGAGAGCCTAGGTTGAACCACCATAAAGAGTACTCTAGAGATCTCAAGGTTTCTTTTTAACAAAAAAACGAATAAAAGTATTTTTTTCGAATTTTGCGGCAAATGTTTACCTATTTGAACATTGTACTTTGATTAGTAGCTCAAAAATAGATGGTAAGCCTTCAAAATCTTTTTTTGAAAACTGACTATTTTCTACTTTTTCTAACCACGGTCACCCAGAGTTTATTGACCAATCAGATTACGAGCTTTTACACACCTTATTTGGTAAATGTCGGTTTTATGTACATAGAAGTAAGAGCTCAAATTCTATTGTTTTCAATATATAATCTGATTAGAGAACTAACTTTGAGTGAACTGTGGTTGGAGTAGAAGGACAGTATTAGAAGTAATGAATGTTCAAGGTTAGAAATCCAAATTGAATCAAATTTGAATCAAAAATAAATTCCCAATGGTTTAAACCATATCCTTGGTTGTCAGAAGAGATATGATGGCTTATATACTCTGATTGACGGCAGTGTATTGCCTGATTTCCTTGTCCATGTTGGTGGTATAAATGAATATTTTACTAACCATCTCCAACATGGCAGCTTTTTTACCAGGGGTAATTCTAAGATATAATAACTCATTGCTGTCATTTTGGATGGCATTACAGTAGCGGCTCTAGGATTTTGAAGGAGTGGTGGAGGGGTGTCAATGTCAACGTGCATGAGCCGCTCGAAGTTCTATCACAAAGCATGATAGGAAACTGAGTCCTTACACTTTTTTGGCTCGTCTAAAAATTCATCTGACAGTTTTTCCTTTGACATTTTCTATTGAAATAATACATAGATTTAGGCACTGCCTAAAAGCGGAGCTCCCATAACTAGTATATATAGTGCTAAAAACGTGACAATTGTGTGACGCGGAATAATTAACCCCGGTTTACGTTACAGCATGACCACTTTTTTTGATTTTATCAGAGCCCAGAACGAAAAGCTGAAAGAAAAACCATTATTTTAAGCCTTCAAAAGCATTAGAAAACTTTTCCAATCAAAAAAAAAATTATAGATTATAGAACATATGAACATATATATGTATAGAACAAAGGATTTTATTCAGGAAATGTTAAGTTATAAGATTTTTTTAGGGAGCATTCATTTTTTAGGAGGGGGGGGGGGCGGTGGAATTAGATAAAAAGGGGGGGTCACATTTTTTTTGAATGTTGAACCAGGGGGGGGGGGGGGGGGGGGTTCATGAATAAGATGAAAAAGTCAAAAAGGTATATTTTTTATTTTTTTTTCTGGAGGGGGGGTCTAGAAAATTTTTATATTTCGAAATATTCAATTCCTTACCATGGGGGCTAGCATTTTTTTCTATTTGATTCCCCCAATTACCTCCGCCCCCCCCCCCCCCCCCCCCCCTCCTGAAAAAATGAATGCTCCCTTAGGTGGAAAGTGAACTACACTTAAAATTGTCGAAAAATATTATAAGCTTTTTTAGCATGACATTTTTTCACCAGTCCATTACCTTATCTAAATTTATATTGTGGCCAGTCCCAAGGGGTAACATAACTTGGGAAACAGTTAATAAGGACAGTCAAATATATGTATTTTTAGGGATAACTGCATTAGAACTATCCATAGGAATAAGGTTCAACTGCGAAATAAATTCTTTGAGATATTCATCGACAAATATGTAAGATAATTTATGATTGCAATGAAAAATATATTTACAAAATATTAGTATAGTTTGTTACTGTCATAAGATGTTTGATATTAGAAATAGTTGCAAAGCAATATTAGTCATATAATCTAGCCTCAAAGTGCAATGAATAAATAGTGATCGTGTGACCTCAAAGAGATCGTGTGACCTGAAAGTGATCGCGTGACCTCAAACTGCCCACGTGACTTCATCACGTGACCTATTATATCTTATATGGTACTAAACAATCACAAATAAATCAACCATTTCAACATTCTACATTGTTTTCTTTTTTCCTTTTATTTTTCCCGTATTTTTGTTTTGTCTTCCCGTTCCTTCCTTCCTTCTCATTCAACAACTTCCTGCTTGGCCTTTTCACTTAATTCTTGCCCCTGTCCCGAATTTTTATTTATTTAAACAAAAAACACACATTTTATCGTCCCATACATTCACTGTAAATCTGTTCGTCCACACTACCAAATGTATTGCTTGGGCTCCCTGTGCTTCGAACAAAATCACTATGTATAATAACGGCTCAATTTAGCCCAAGATTTAGTGTTCTTCCACTCATCGCTTGCCAACCAAACTTCCTTCCTCAACAGACTGGACATCTATCAATGTTGTACCAGACGTTTGGCTCATTTCGTCAAACGGTTTACGAGATAATGAATCATTGACAAGCTTTGTTGATCTTTCTATGGGGAGCCTGTGGTTTGTTTGACGTCAGGACCTGGGCGACGTTTTCTTGGAAGCCGAAAGATCTAGAAGAAGAAAAGCTATGGATAACTCACTTCGTATAACCAAAACATTATCTTCTTAAAAGTACTTTAAAGTACACTGAAAAAGGTGCGTAAAAATGATATTATATCCCTGTTTTACGTAGTTTCAGCCGAGACATCCTAGAAACTTCTCTGATTATCGCAAATTTTGATATGAAAGTCATACTTAATTTTTTCTCAGAATCGAGTCATGAGTCCTCGCTTTATCTTCATCAATGTCTCTAATTCTTTAATTTCTACATTCTTTTATCCTATGTATATTTGGTTTTAGCATAATTATTGATTAGTTGGTTGAAATATCTGTACTTGGTTCGCCGATTACTCGAGTAAAACGAGTTTATAAATCACTCATCTTGTGAACTTTATATCGCGTCCGTAAACACAGCGTGATAACAAATGTAAATTTATTACTGGGTTATTGCCTGGGCAAACCAGTCTAAAATGCGTCGCGTTTCTCTTTTTTCGTCTTTTTTTCCTGTGTCAGAAAATGCAGAAATTGCACAATAGTACCCAGGGGTCTCCACGGCATTAGCCAAGAGGCCATTTTGGGCATATGGCACAGGGATCCCGTGTGTGTAGTCTGATTTATTATCAATGATATCAGTGTCACTAAATTACCGAAGTGATTGCCGTATCTTCGTCTTAGATCGCGAATAAAAGAGAAAGAAGCTTTGGAATTAACAGGGTTGAGTACGATGTTGAATAGAAGGAGAATTTTTCTCATCCTAATAACATCGAATAACATTGCCTATGATCTAAGATTATCTGCAAGTTGTTAGGCATTGACGGTATGCTCAGCCAACCAGGTCTGGGTAGCTTTAGGGGGAGGTCATAAACAGGAAGATTTGGATTTCATTTTTTATATCCATGTAATATTAAACGTCATTTTCTTCGTTTATTTCAGCTCACCTTCAGGATAGTAGCAATGCCTATAGTTGACTCGGCTACTGCAGGAACTGCCATTGTTAAATTGACAATTTTGGGAAAACCTGAGGGAACTTTGAAGAAATCTTCACACATCGAAGTACCAGGATGCTTTATAAAAAACGATAAAAATCTTCAACATTTCATTGAAAAATTCATAGATATTTCCGCCGACAGGAATAGATTTGATCCTGGAAATTCAAAACATTTTTTTTATAGTCCTGTTAGCGACTTAAAAGGAGATGTGACCAAAGCTGTCATAACCTATGAAAAGATTTCAAAGAGCCTGAACACACCGCAACAGAAAACAAAAACATGTACAGTGGATAACCCAATGGTTATTACGTTTGATGGACATTTCTTTTTGTGCTGTGATTCTAAAGATCTAAACAAAAGCAAGTTTCTGGAGAAATACAGTAAAGAAGTTAGAATTAATCAAACATTAGATTCCACGAAGAAATTTTATGGATTAGGCAAGGAAGATCTTGTGTTCTTTCCCTTCAGCATGGGCCAATGCCAATCACATAATGACATCTATGAAACTAATGACAGAAGTTTTAAGAAACTGAAAGAGGCTGGACCACTTCTCCTGAACGATAACAAAACTATAGTGGGATGTTACAGAAAAAGCAACGGCAACTGCAGAATTCAAATTAACGTGTTTGGAAAAAGTCAAGGTAACGAATAAAACGAAACATGTATCCTAATTTTATGGGTTTCGTTACATATAAGCTTAGATTTTTCATGATTCAGTACCCCAAGTGTTGTGCAATTCTTCATTCATGTATCCCTTGACCTCTTCCCTTTCTCATGGAAAACTATGACACGAACAATAGAGCAAAAGGGTTATAGAAATGTAGGAAAAGATTTCCATACCTTTTTATATATCAATCAAGCAACTGTACATTTTTCCTTTTAGATGACCCAGCACCAGACCCTTTACCACCCGGCCCTCCAGAAAGAGGCCACAAACCATACCTACCACCGACCGGCCCTCCAGAAAGAGATCAAGCACCAGACATACCAATACCCGGCCCTCCAGAAAGAGACTGCACACCAACCCTACCACCACCCGGCCCTGCAGAAAAAGACCAAGCACCATATCTACTACTACCCAGCCCTCCAGGAGACAATCAGCAACTAGGTATCATTCTATATTCTTTTGTATGTGTCTTGATTTCAATTGTTTCCAGCACCTCGCCGTAGTTAATGTAATGAAGCGAAATGGTTTGGAAACCTATCTAGCTGGTCTGAGGAAAAATATTAGCCAATCAGAAACGAGAAAATTTGAAAAACTGAGGTGTCATCTTTAGTAGGCCGGCAACTCGGGAAACGGTTATTTCTTTATTTTATTTTCACACTCAATTAAGAATATCATAGTAAATGTATTAAGATATCGAAAACCTCTCCTGAAAATCTAGATTTATCTCAGATATAAAGTTCAATAAAATCAATTTTCGCCGGCTTCATGACACCTCAGGTTTGCAGTGACGTCATTTTTACGTCACCTTTTCAGATCAGCTGGATGGTTCTAGGGTTTTTGTTATATGACACCGTGGACAGAGAAGGAAAAGTTGAACATAGATAATTTTTTTCTCAAAAAAACGTTCTGGAATAGAATTACTCAATTCTGATTGGTCGAGAGCAGTACGATTAATCGTTAATTGTACTTCTCATAAGTTGCTATAGAAACACGCGTAAAAACGAACAGCGGCAAACAGAAGCTCGTGCAATAGTCCACTTCACAGTTCCCTGCGCCATCTTGAAAGGTAGCCGTGTCTTTGCATCGTAGCAAGACGAACATTGAGCTTGCAATGATAGAGACCATTTTTAACACCTTTGACAATTATTCACATATCCAGTGTTCTCACCAGAATTTTCTTTCAGGGGGCCATAGGGCCCACCAATCCTCAAATTTAGGCCGGGCCATCCAGAAGATTGGCTGGGCCATTCCCCAAGTTTTTTAGAGGGAATTTCTAAATTTGAGCCTTCAGTAAATGAGGTCAGTTTAGTCCCAAACCCGTTACGAGTTAAGTCCAAGATGGCGGCTGCGTTCATTTTCACTGTTTCACATTGACTTTCGCCTTGTTAATTTCCAGTATACATGCGCCCTTGGGAGCTAGCGCATAGAGTGGAATTTTGCGCGCCGGTTCTGGACTTTTTTGCGGGAATCCCGCAAGGACGAAAATAATAAGGAAATCAGTATTTTCAGCCATACTTGCTTTGGTTTATTGTGCACGGTCAGTATCACGTGATGGTACGTTTCAACATCGCTCGCCAAACAGAAGTTGGACTAATGTTTATAAACATTGCTATTTTGATGTTAATGTGCCAAATATTTGAACAATACTAGGTTTTGTCACTTTGCTTTATTGGATTGTTTAATAGATTTCTGGTTGGCAAACTGATTAAAATAAGAACCACCCAAAATATATTTCCTCATCGTACGGCCACCTATAGCTTTGTTCTTTGAATTTTCCAAACCATTCCGCTCCATTAACTATATGACCACATGAATAGCATATTATGAAACTTGCTTTAAACATGTCGCTCATATGCATGTGTTACAGTGTAACTTGTAATGTAAACACCGCTTTGATTCTGTTTCACAGGTGCCATTGAAATTCAAGACCAGATAGTGCGTAATTTCTTGTACGACCAGCTTAGGATTGATACTATCCATTACCTTGACGACTACATTAAAAACGGAGGAGGCACTCTGGATGAACTCAAAGATCGCTTTCGAGTATTTCTCTCTCAACTCACAGAAAACGAAAGAAAAGAAATCAATTCTGTACGAAAATTTTTAGAAGCCTTGGAAGACCGAGGAGTTATAGCAGCTAACAATGTGAAGTTATTAAAGATGTTAGCTGAGAAGCTTGAATTACGAAAACTGAAGGAAATAGTTGAGGAATTTGAAGCGGAATGTTCAGATGACGACACGAAAAAATCTACCATTATACGTTTGGAATTAAATATAAAAACGAAAAAAGAAGAGTTAACTGTACACTTAGAAGATGTTCTTATTGGTACATATAAGAGAAATCCTGAAAAACTGGAAAATCTTCGACTTGGAGTGGTACTTAAAGTCGATAGCGGTTCAGTTGTTTTCGTATTGAAAGTCTCAAGTATTTCATCACTAAAACTGCTATGGCAGAGCTATAAGGATGGCTCGTTGAAAGAAAAACTGAAAAAAGCCTTTAATGAGATGGAAGAATTGAAGGAAGTAAGCCAAGGAGAAGAGATTGACGTGGAGGTTACGATAGATGAGGAAAAATACCATGAAGTTCTCTTTGATCTTATCCTATTGGATGTAAAAGGTAGAATATATTTTCCACAAAACATCGTTTTTGTTTCTTTGTTGGTTGATTGATGGCGTTAATAGCTAAAGTTCAAACATAGGTCATAGGGACAAGCGTGAAAAACGTCTGCGCATGCTCTAAGTCCGCATGCAAATTAGTCAAAAGCGTCTTCGTGCTATTGTAGAAATATGCAAATTTGACTTTCACACTTGCCTGAAGAATAATCTTTACAAAATGCCAAAACTTAAAGTCAGTTCTTGAAACTTAAGGCTAATTCCTTCATATTGCCTTTATTAATACAGTATCTTGGTCTCACAAAAGTATACCAACGAACTTTTTTCTATACTTGCAGAAAATAAGCATTCATTTTCTCACTAAAACTCTTGTAAATACTTGGAAAGCGTGCTGAAAGGCACGCATGCGTAAACGTTTTTCTTTAGTGTCGGTCATAGGTCAAGCCTGTCAATTGTTTTCAGGCTTCCGCAGCAGTATTAATATTATGCTCGTATTCGTACTTAGTAATTCCGCTCTATTCAAACATAGTCTCTAACTATGCGCTCTAACATTGTATTAGTTCGACTGTATGATATGATTTTCTACATAATTTTAACGGTTTGGACTATTCAAGAGAGCATAAATAAGAGAGGGAAACTTCTTAATACCGCGCGCGCCATGTGAATTCCCGGTTGGGCTATTTTTAGCATCCAAAGTCGTTTGTTTTTTAATTTTTTGATGGCGTGGACGTGTGTGCACGGGCGTCAAGAACAATGACGAAAAGTTGCGTCGAATGTTCTCACTTGGTTCGACAAAATCTATTAGATAAAGCAAAAAGATCAGGATTGGTTATGTTCTGTTCTCAGATAAAACATGACTGAGGCTGTTGAACACTTACTCAAAAAGACTGAAAATTTATATTTTTCCCAAAAAAATCTTTACATGCTTTCGCTACTTCCAGGTTAGGATAAGTGCACATTTTTTGATGCACAGGAGTAGGGTATGGCGAAAATTGTTTGTACGCGGATGCTAAAAATAGCCCAACCGGGAATTCACGTGGCACGCGCGGTATTAAGAAGTTTCCCTCTCTTATTTATACTCTATTGACTATTGCAATTCATTAATTATTTTCTTATGTATTTCCAAATGTGTATGACAGGTAAATTAGTGAAAGATACTAAAAGTCAGCGCAGGCACTCAGTATGCTGTGAACGAGATGTTCATGAAGACAGCAGTCAACCAATCGATGTAAAAGGTAGAATATATCTCTCACAAAATATGTTTATGGTTGCTTTGTTGGCTGGTCGATGGTGATGATTGTTAAATTGAAAACTACTGTTTTGCCACTCAAGGAATGTTTCAGCATGTTTTATTTTAAATTACCGAGGTTCGACTGTATGTTCTAGTTTGTACATAATTTTTAATAGTTTGGACTATTGCAATTCCATTAATTCTTCTCTTATGTATTTCCAAATGTGTATGACAGGTAAATCAGTGAAAGATACTAAAAGTCAGCGCAGACACTCAGTATGCTGTGAACGAGATTTTCCTAAAGAAAAACCAATGGATGTAAAAGGTAGAATATATTTCTCAACAAATATATTTTTTAGTGGTTGGTAGGTTGGTAGGTTGGTTGGTTGGTGGTGTTGATTGTTAAAGATCATCCATCATCCATCATCCATCATCCATCATCCATCATCCATCATCCACCATCCATCATCCATCATCCATCATCCATCATCCATCATCCATCATCCATCATCCATCATCCACTGATCATCCATCATCCATCATCCATCATCCATCATCCATCATTTGCTATTCTCAACCGGCTTTTGCTAAGTTTTTACAATTAGTGGAAGTTGAAAATTTTTACGAGCTTGGCAATATTTCGGAGCAAACTGCAAGACCATCTAATTGCTGATTGGTACAAATTCCCTCGTGCTGATTGGCTAATATTTGAGTAAAACTCGCCGAATTTGTGTTTTTTTTCTTTTTTCGCGAAAACTGAAATCATTCTTGTGCCGATGTTTTACAAGATCAAGCCATTTTTCCTAGAAAATGTTTTATAGGCATTGAAAAACTACTATTTCGTCCAAAAATACGTCAGTAAACAGCATTTTTTTGCTCTGAGAGGGCAGTTAAACCAGTGTGTTTCTTTTTGGGCGAAAATAAATTTCGCTTGGTGATTTGGAAAGGAATAAGGATTTAACCTTGAAAATAGATTAAATCTGGAAGGGTTTTCAACTTTTAAACAGCGTTTTTCTACTTAGCGGAGGTCCAAGTTCGAAACGCAGGGTGCATTGACAACGATTTTAATAGTTCAGAAAATGTATATTTATTTAAATTCAGTATACAGTCAATGTCTTTAATATTGTCCACCAAAAAGACATTTAGACCAAAAGAAATGTCATGTGATACCTAATACACTCGCTCTAAATGCTCGATACCAGCAATCATTGTATAAGTAGAGTTAACAATAATTGATATAGCCGCTTAGAGATACGATTTTTATCTCATGATGAAAGCTAATTCGACACAAACATAAAATTGGTATTTCAACGCGCCTTTGTACAATTATGATCTTTTTTATAATGATGATGATGACATACAGAGTATTCTAGCATCTCTATGCGTTTTTCAATAACTATAAAATCATATATACATATATATAGATTCCATAACAACATCATGAATGGCTGTATAGGACGATTCCTTTCTATACTATAAATACACTATTGTACTATAACTACAATACGAGACAACAGACCATTGTCTCTTATATGCAAAATATAGATTTTTCAGTTATAAGATACTTTACGTTGTACGCTCAAAGAGCATTCACTGACGAAGCCGTGACAGGCGAAACGTTTGGATTAAAGCCAATATACAACAACATATGCCTTCCGAAGTCTTTACTCCTACCTATATATATATATACCGAATCCCTAAAACTTTGACATTTTTGCGATTTATATACATACTATGTTTGAGTGCTATTTTTGTTGAAAAATAAAAAGTAAACAAGAAGAAAATCAACTGCAAGCATGTTAAAAAGCCTCATTAGGTATTCTAGAACAACTTGGTAACAAATGTTTGTTGAAAAACGACTGAAATCGCTGTCTTTC
Organism: Anthopleura sola; assembly: GCA_023349425.1. Taxonomy (NCBI): domain Eukaryota; kingdom Metazoa; phylum Cnidaria; class Anthozoa; order Actiniaria; family Actiniidae; genus Anthopleura; species Anthopleura sola. The sequence continues at coordinate 419,120 of JALHLI010000026.1, forward strand.
ATATATATGTATATATATCGCAAAAGTGTCAAAGTTTTAGGGATTCGGTGTATATATATATATATATATATATATATATATATATATATATATATATATATATATATATATATATATATATATATATCTACAGCGATATGCAGAAATTCTGATCCATTTGAGCGAAGTATATAACTATATTGGGTGCATTGTGGGAATAATTTTGCGCGCGATTCAAAGTAAAGAAGCGTGACTAGCGTGGAGTTGATTGATATATATATATAGTCCTACAAAAGTTCAGTTTTGATAAAGATAATAATATGATGATAAATTAGTTTATTGAAAGCACAAATTATTTTTTTCAGGGGATGGACAGTCTGCCATGAATGTTACATATAACACAACAGTTACGGACCATAGTAGTGCAGCAATAGGACCCAATGCATCTCTTACAAAGTAAGTGACTGTCTCTTGATTGTGAACATTATTGTGATAATTCAATAGCATAGTTCTTTATTTGTAACAATCATCTCGTTTCTTCTATGTTGATAATTCCAACAATAATTGTTACCCAAGCATTTTAGGTCTTTGACCCATCATCAGCCGGGATGTAAAAAGGTGATGTTGGCATAGGTCAAGGACCAGAAAACGTGGGTGACAATTATTGTTAGAAATTTGAATGCAAAAGACCCCAGACAGAACAGATGTTAGGAAACCTACAATGAAAGCCTCAAGTTTGATGACATTGTAAATATCAATTTCATCTTATTTTATCATAGTGTTGAGAGGACAAGTGATCAACCTGCAGAGAAAGATCTCTCATCAAGAGCACAAGGTAAAGGCCAAATCTTGTGTTTGTAACAATTGTTCATTCTCCTTTCACTTCAAGCTCAAATGCAATCACAATTGATTGATTGACAAAATTGATTTTGTTTCAATATTATGAAATGTACAAAAATATATACTAAACAATTTAGAAAATGAATGGAGATAAAATTCTAGTAAAAGTCAAATAGTCAATAACAAATAATCAAGTGACTGTTCATTATTCATCTGAGACGGGGTATGGGTTAGAAAAGACCCCTCTTTTCAGGGTCACTAAAATTTAGGCCCTCCCATTTTTCACCCATCCCCCCTCCCTTCAATAAATATGAACGGTCCCTAACAGTGATAAATGTGGATCTCTACAAAGTGTAAAGTTTGTAAATATGACGAAAATCTTGCCTGGCTATAGACCTTATGCAAAACCCATAAATGACGGGAAATGAGGATTACTTTACTAGTATTGTTTTCCACTCAGGAGCTGGTCAGCTCCTAAAGTCATAACAGCCAGCAGTCGAAATCATATGCTTAGATTAGTATTTAAGCAGAATTTGAGTGCTCTAGCATAAATACTAGGGAAGTTACAGCAATTTAAAATTAGAAGGATTTGTATGTAACTGTGCACAGTTACTAATTCACTGATGGTATTTCATGTGAAGACAAAATATCTTCTCAATTCAAAATATTTCAAAAATATTTCTTTAACCTTTTCCTTTTTGTAAATTAGGAGCGAGCGGTATTGCATAAGGTCTATAAGTATAGGTAATACATAAATATGGTTTCGAGTTCAATTTGAGAGTAATTCGCACTCGTGTGTTTTTCAAAGAGCTCAAATTGCACTTGCAATTGAAAAATACACGAGTGCGAATTACTCCCAAATTGAACTCGAAACTATATTTATGTATTACCTATACTTATAGACCATATTATTACTTGTTAATAATATACATGAAAAAACTTACAAACTTTACCGTCCGACATTGAAAAACTCAAGAAAAACTCTGAGCGCGCGCTCAATCACGTGAGTTAGCGTCAGCAGCGCGCGCTCTTCAACTGAAGCCGACAAAAAATTTATTCAAAAACAAACAAAAACACCAACTTTTTAGCCGTTTTCACCCCTTAAACTTGTCCTTTGCGATCGGAAAAGGCAAAGTCTTGATGCTTGATAATGTTATCAACAGCAGAATAAAATAAAATTGGTTTCAAGACCGTTTTCGGAAAATTTAATTTGCACTGTGTTACACTTTTTTGCACTGTGTTACAAATTTTTGCACTGTGTTACCATTGAACTGCACTGCTCTAAGCCAATCAAATTCGAGTAATTTTTTCATGTATATTATTAGTGTGGGAATGTCAACATTGTAAATATTGTGTATATTTTTGAATGGATGGATGGATAGATGAATGGGATGGATGAATAGATGGATGAATGGGATGGATGGATTATGGATGGATAGATGAATGGGATGGATAGATGGATGGGATGGATTATGGATAAATGGATGGATCGATGGATGGATGAATGGGATGGATTATGGATGGATAGATTATGGATGGTAGGATTATGGACGGGATGGATGGGATGGATGGATGGATTATGGATGGATGGATGGATGGATGGATGGATGAGCTTGAGGGATGGATGGATGGATAAACTGGATGGATTATGGATAGATGAATGGGATGGATGGATGGATAATAATAATAATAATAATAATGATAATAATAATAATGATAATAATAATAATGATAATAATAATAATAATAATAATAATGATATGGCTTTATTTAACCATGGTTACTCTATAAATTACACCAGTTAAAAACTTAGTGGCTGGTCTCCCTAGATGGATGGATGGATGGATAAATGGGATGGATGGATTATGGATGGTATCCAATCCATCCCATCCATCCCATCCATCCCATCAATCCCATCCATCCCATCCATCCCATCCAGGAAAAAGAAAAATAGAGTTAATAAACTAGTTCTCGATACTAAGAAGAAATTCTATCGAAATCAGATTAATAAGTACTCTGGTAATTCCAAAATAACTTTGAACGATTTGAGAGGAAAGAAATCCAGTGCTACAGAAATTAAAGAAATCGGAAAATCGGTCCATCTGAATCATTAGCGGAACTATTCAATCTTTCACTCTCTACTAATACTTTTCCAGCAGATTGGAAATATTTTTACATTTTGAATGTTCCACGGCCTCTAGGTAGAGCAAAATTAAGTATTATTTCTGTACTTAATATTGATAGAGCAACCGTGTTTAAATAAAGATTTCAATCAATCAATCAATCCATCCCACCAGAGATTCAAGAAGATAATCCCTGATCTCTGCATCGATTATTGACCATTTTTCTTTGGACTTTTTTACCCCTTATTATTATCCTCTGTTTTAGATTAAAGTTTCTTCAAATATCATACATTATTATAAGTTTTCAGTTTCATGAGATATTTGTAAACTTTTAGAATTTCAATATTCTACGGCCTCTAGATAGAGCAGAACTAAGCAATGTTAATGTACAGAGTTGATAGAGTCAGGGGAGTAACCAGGAGTTTGCCTTGGGGGATCAACCAAAAATAAAAAACGGCCAACCATAAACGGCAAACCAAAAAAACGGCAAAGACGATAGAGGAGGGGGCCCATCCAGGCTCCCTGGGCCCCCGGACTACGCCCCTGAAAGTAACCGTGCATAATTAAATAAATGTTTTAATCAATCAATCTATTTATTCATTCATTTATTTTTGTCTCCGTATTTCTTGTACAACTTCCCATTTCTAATTAGCATTAAAATGGCTTCCAAGAATCTAATGTAAGTTTTATTCAACAGAAATAAACCTGATGGCAACTGGTTGGGCATCTCCCAAAAAAGAAAATCTAAACTTTGCTCGTCTGTGCAGACTGTTAATTGATGGTGGAACACGTGCCTTAAGAGATGTATTTGACTCGATCACTTCACCAAGCTCCCTTCGCAGTACACTACTCAGTACAGCAGTACATTCTACTCTAAAGGGCCTGAGAGCAAAGAGGATTATAACTATTCAACAATGGGGCAGACTCTACCCTCCCAGTAAAACTACACCTGTTACTTCAGCAAATTTTGACATCACTCTGTTATTTGTATTGATACGAAACATATGTGGTTTAACACCCCCACCAACAGGATGGGACAAGCCTCCTGTTCCTACAGACCTGAGTAGAGAAGCTGATTTGGCCAGAGTGAAATACTATAGGAATGAACTTTATGGCCACATCACAGAAACAGCTGTTAGTGACAGTAATTTTGAGAAGTACTGGACTGCCATCTCAGATGTGTTGGGGAGACTGGGTGGACCTCGTCACAAACCAGAGGTTGAGAGACTCAAGATAATAGCGATGGATGTTGAAGAGGAAACGTACTTCATCAAGATACTTGAAGAATGGGAACAAACTGAGCAAAGCATCAAGACCGCTATCAAGAGCAGTGAACAACGAGTGATGGACGAGCTAAAAGAAATAAAAGAAAAATTAGGTATCTACTGTTTTCTCTTTTTCAATTTTGATATGGCCACTTAGAAAATACGATTTTTATCTTTTGATGAAAACTTCGACACTCAAAGATAAAATTGGCATTTCAACGCGCCTTTGTAATTATGATCTTTTTAATAATGATGATGTATAATGATGATGATGATGATATACAGAGTATTCTAGCATCTCTCTCTCTCTCTGTCTCTCTCTCTCTCTCTGTCTCTCTCTCTCTCTCTGTCTCTCTCTCTCTCTCTGTCTCTCTCTCTGTCTGTCTCTCTCTCTCTCTCTCTCTCTCTCTCTCTCTCTCTCTCTCTCTCTCTCTCTCTCTCTCTCTCTCTCTCTCTCTCTCTCTCTCTCTCTCTCTCTCTCTCTCTCTCTCTCTCTCTCTATATATGTATAGTCCTACAAAAGTTCAGTTTTGATAAAGATAATAATATGATGTTGATAAATTTATTGAAAGCACAATTTTTTTTTTCAGGGGATGGACAGTCTGCCATGAATGTTACATATGACACAACAGTTACAGATCATAGTAGTGCAGCAATAGAACCCAATGCATCTCTTACAAAGTAAGTGACTGTCTCTTGATTGTAAACATTATTGTGATAATTCAACATCCATTCTTTATTTGTAACAATCATCTCATAGTGATTTTCGTTTAGTAATATCATTAGAAGAAGTTTATTGTCAATTGTTCTATCTGGTTTCTGGCTATGTTGATAATTCTAACAATAATTGTTACCCAAGCTTTTAGGTCTTTGACCCATTATCAGCCGGGATGTAAAAAGGTGATGTTGGCATAGGTCAAGGACCAGAAAACGTGGGTGACAATTATTGTTAGAAATTTGAATGAAAAGAAACCAGACAGAACAGATATTAGGAAACCTACAATGAAAGCCTCAAGTTTGATGACATTGTAAATATCAATTTCATCTTATTTTATCATAGTGTTGAGAGGACAAGTGATCAACCTGCAGAGAAAGATCTCTCATCAAGAGCACAAGGTAAAGGCCAAATCTTGTGTTTGTAACAATTGTTCATTCTCCTTTCACTTCAAGCTCAAATGCAATCACAGTTGATTGATTGACAAAGTTGATTTTGTTTAAATATTATGAAATGTACAAAAATATATACTAAACAATTTAGAAAATGAATGGAGATCAAATTCTAGTAAAAGTCAAATAGTCAATAACAAATAATTAAGTGACTGTTCATTATTCATCTGAGAGGGGGTATGAGTTAGAAAAGAGAAAAAAGGCTCTCCTATATATAACTCATCCATCATTTCAAGACCCCTCTTTTCAGGGTCAATAAAATTTAGGCCCTCCCATTTTTCACCCGGCTCCCCCCTCCCTTCAATAAATATGAACGGTCCCTAACAGTGATAAATGTGGATCTCTACAAAGTGTAAAGTTTGTAAATATAACGAAAATCTTGCCTGGCTATAGACCTTATGCCAAACCCATAAATGACGGGAGATGAGGAATACTTTACTAGTGTTGTTTTCCACTCAGGAGCTGGTCAGCTCCTAAAGTCATAACAGCCAGTATTCGAAATCATATGCTTAGATTAGTATATAAGCAGAATTTGAGTGCTCTAGCATAAATACTAGGGAAGTTACAGCAATTTAAAATTAGAAGGATTTGTATGTAACTGTGCACAGTTACTAATTCACTGATGGTATTTCATGTGAAGACAAAATATCTTCTCAATTCAAAATATTTCAAAAATATTTTTTTAATTTTTTCCTTTATGCAACTAAGGAGTGACCGATATTGCATAAAGTCTATAAGTGTGGGAATGTCAGCATTGTAAATATTTTGTAGTGCTTTTTTGAATGGATGGATGGATGAATGGGATGGATGGATGAATTGGATGGATGGATGGAATGGATGCATTATGGATGGATGGATGAATGGGATGGATTATGGATGAATTGATAGATTATGGATGGATAGCTTATGGATGGATGGATTATGGATGGATAGATGCATGGGATGGATGGATGGGATGGATGGTTAGATGGATGGATGGTTAGATGGATTATGGATGGATTATGGATGGATGGATGAATGGGATGAATGAATACAGAATAAATGAATGAATGCATTAAAATAAAGGGATAAATGCATAAATAAATGAATGAGTAAATGCATAAATGAATATATACATTAATAACCTGAGCAGCAAACAGAAACAAAAGAACAAGAAAACCCTATAAACAATTAAACTCACTTTCTAACTTACAAAAAATTATTACATCGATAGATCAATAGGTAAACAATGATAGGATGAATAGATAGATAATTGAATAGATAGATCAATAGATGGATAGATAAATGTGAAATACAAAACCCATAGTTTTTAACAGTCCAATGAAAAAAACCTCACATATTTAATCCTTACCTTGTCTTCCTGTCTTTTGATTGTTAAATTGTCGTGTTTTTATTTTCAGAATATACAGAAAAACTGAAGTCATCCATTAAAAAACAAACCGATTTTCTGTTGGCGAAGGAAGAGAACCAGAAAATTAGAACCGATGACATCTTCACGAATGTGACTATCCAACGCGGCCAGAAACAATTCAAGGAACCAAGGCCAGAAGAAAGGAGATATGGCAGGAGGCAAATGGATGAAGTTCCAGAAAGTAGAACAACACTGAAAACATGTTCAGAGATGTTTGTTTGCCCAGAAAATGATCAGAAATCCACAGCTTCTGGCACGACCAATCCTAAATCTATCTTGTTGATTGGCAAAGGAGGGATCGGAAAATCTCTTTTTTGTCGAAAGTTGGTAAGGGATTGGTCGCATGACCAAATTTTTGAGGAAGATCAAGAAAAAGCCATAGTACCTGATTTTCAGTTTGTATTCCTGTTGACATTCCGTCAGCTTTCCCGCCCTCAACAAGATCAAGGAGATCAAAAAGAAGAGCTTATGGATTTATGTGATATTCTAAATCGATCCCCACTGTTAGATGAAAAATCAATGATGGATGAGGACTTTCTTCACTACCTCATTGAAAATCCTGAGAAACTGCTCATAATCCTTGACGGATTTGATGAGTATAAACATCGAGAGAAAATCACAGGGGACTTTGAAACAAGATACGCAAACAACCCTCATGAGAAAATCCCTGTTCCTGCTCTGTTAGCCAAAATCATGAAAGGCAAGATGTTAAAAGAGTCAGTGGTTGTTGTATCTTCAAGGCCTGGCGAAGCAGAGGAATTAAAAGAAATTGTCTTTGATGTGAGATGTGACATTCAAGGATTTTCTTCGGCTCAAGCTGTGGAGTACATTAAAAAATATTTTAAAGAGAACGAAAGCATGAAGAAAAAAGTAATTGATCAAGTGGAAGGCAATGAAATTCTTTTAAGTTTTGGCCACATCCCCGTGATGTGTTATTTAATGTGCTATTGTATTAAATGGTACATGACTGAATCAAAAACCACAGATAAACTACCCGTCACAAGAACAGAACTTTATCATCAAGTTATTAAACTATTTATCAAGAAAAATTCCTCTTCTAAATATGAAGAAATGGAAGAAACTAAAGTTCAAGAAATATTACATAAACTATGTAAGCTAGCAGCGAATTTAACAAAGAAGGGACAATATATTTTCAACGAAAGCGATATGAGGAAATTCAATTTTAAAGAAGAAGAAATTACAAACCTGAAAGCGAGTGGATTACTTGACTGTTGTCCTGGCGTTAAAAAATCTCCATCCGAGAAACCACCACTTGAATATACGTTCACACACCTAACGATTCAAGAGTATCTTTGTGCTTTTTCGTTTGTAGAGAAAAAAGAAATACCGAAGAAAAAGAAAACGAGTGATGCAATCTACACATTCACGGCGGGGATTTTGTCAAATACAAAAGATGAAAAACTGATGAAAAAATTGCTGAAAAATATCAAACCAGAGAATGTATGTGATGAGAGGAATAAACTGCTAACTTTATCTTGTCTGTACGAGTACAAAGACGATGGGTTTTCTAGCAGAGTAATAAATAACCTTAAACACATATACTGTACTGAGCGTGGGTGGATTGTATTTATTAGAATAACTGATATCGATTGTTTGTACATAAGTTATTTATTAGATATAGTGAATTTAATCAACGCAGAACAAACTAAACAACATCTAACATCTACACAGTCATTTATTGTTAATACATTGTCCATTGATATGTCATCTTTATCAGCATCAGGGATCAGAATGTTGTGTAATTCTCTTGTTCATATTTCTACTGTTACTGTACTGGGGCTGTGTGGTTGTAAATTAGACGATGAATGTGTTGTAATAATATCTAACATCATGTCTCGTACTAATATAACTGACCTATACCTAAGGCATAATAATATAACAAATGTTGGACTTCAGTGTTTGTATTCAGTGTTAAAAACTGGTGATTGTCGTGTAAAAGTGTTACACTTATGGGGTAATGATGAAATAACTGTTGAATGTGTACGATGGGTAACACAACAGATTCCTGATGTTGAGTTGATATTTAAATGAATCTAACTTAAGCTTATTTATGTAAAAAAATAGACAATGAGCCAATACTAAACAAGTAGACAATAATCTGTTTTTGTAAATAACATATTTTATTGAATAATAAAGAAATTCTTGTAGTTTTATCTTTGTAGTTGATTGAAATGATTCTTGTTTTACTCAGCAAATATTCAAACAAATCCATTGAAAATCAAAAATATTTCTTGACAAATGTCCAGTAGTTTGATATCAATACAAGTACAAGTTTTTTTTCATCAATATTTTTATTCAACCAAGTTAAAAGAGACTTTTTTCAACAAATAAAGTCATTTTTTTCATATTTTGAACAAAGTGAGTTGGACTGAAAACACGAACAACAGAAAAAATACTTGTTTTCTTTGTCAAATCAAAATATTTGCCATCCAAATGAAAGAAACCATCAATATTTATCCTTATTTTAGAGCATTTGATTGATAAAATAGTATTTTGAGTTGGTTTTGTTTTGTTTTGAAGTCAACAAAAACTTGTGGTGAAAAATGGCGGCAAATGATGGTTTGTTTTGTACAAGACTTTAGTTGAACATGAACGAAGAAAACACTACACGACTAATACAAGCTGGAATAATCCGAATAAATCAAGAAATAAGTCTAGCCTAATGTGGTTCAATAATCATTAGTAGCTATCTAGTTTTTCAATGTGAAGATCAGCAATAATTCAGCTCACCTCAGTTTATTCACTTGTCTTTGTTCAGCTCACCTCGACTCTGAAAGAAAATAAATAACGTGGATATTGAACAAATTCTTTACTCAAAAACAAAACTTCTCAGTACAAAACAAACTTTCCTTGTGGTTTTGGTTTTTCTTTTCCTGGGTCTTTTCACATCAGATCAAAGAAGACAAAATACTGACTAAACGAAAGTCTTGACTGCGGACATTTTCCAGTATGACTGATTCTCGAAAACAAGCGAATATTTTTTCGAATTGTCTGAACTTTTGCAAATAGATGTCACTACATTTAATAGTTGAGGTTTTTTCTTTCAATGTGGATGGTTGTGTAAGTCAGTAAACTGTTGGGAAGAGAGCAATAATCCAGTAGAAATTCTTGGTTGATGAAGAACAAAAAACAAAACCAACTTTGAAAAACAGCAAACCAACAAGTCACGTGATGAAAAGAGTGGGAAAATAATAATAATCGACGGTGATTGGTTCATGTCAGGTAACTTGAACCAATCAGAGAACATCACCATGTTCCTGTGAGAGGGTGGGGTGGGGGATACAGTCATCGAAAATCAAAATTCGCTTTCCAATACTATTGTCATAACTTTACAGTAATACAATAAATACCGTAAATCCTCTCTTAAGCCCACCCCTCTCAATAAGCCTTCCTCTCTAATAAGCCCCCTCCCTTTTTGAAGGATGAAATTTATTAAGCCCCCCTCCCCTCCCCTCCCCCTTCACAACTAAATTCACAATCAAGTTAAATCATACTTGAGACGAACACAAGTGAATCAAATGTTGAAAATAGCTTGTAATTCGAACAATGCATATACCATGCCCCTAAAGTTTATGCGAGAAAATCCATAGTAATACTTCCATTTAATCCTGAGTTTACCTTTTTGGAATAAAGTTATCTTGTTATATTATAATCTGATAGCGTAGAACTTAGAGCATTTCGGCTAAAAACCAATAAGCCTCCCCTCTCTATTAAGCCCCCCCCCTCTCCAATAAGTCCCCCCCCCCCCCCCAAACGTGCCTGAAATGAATAAGCCCCCCGGGGGACTTAATAGAGGATTTACAGTATATGTTGCAAATGCCTTTCAAAACACTGGAAATCGCATTACTGAAGTGAAATTCAAAAGGCCATAACTCGCTCAAATCTGGCAAGAAACACTTCAAACTATCCCCAACGATCAAATAAAACACAAACAACAGGTAGGTGTAAAATAAACGGAATCAGCTATTCTTATTATACTCATACATAGCTTGGGATACCTGTGGTTCTAATGAGCCTGCTTTCTAGTGGTCAGTGGACTCATTCTTTCCTGCGCCCGCGATATTTTGGTCAGCATGTATTCACCAGAATATTGTCAAAAATCTTCTCATGAAATGAATTTCTACTGTCACTTTGCAGTCATAATTCATGTTAGGATCATGTCTAGCCTGCTGCTAGAAGGACAGCTTACATTGTTGTAAGTACATATAAGGTTTTATGAAATAGTTAATGTTTTAATCAAACTTACATGACTGTCTTTTTGAAAATTCATTTAGAAATGCATAAAAATATAATTAACAATTAGAAGACGAACTCGAGATTTCTATCGGCTGATAGTTGACGAGGGGCTCCGGCCCCGAGTCAACTATCAAAGCCGATAGAAATCGAGAGTGAGTCTTCTAATTGTTTTAGTAAAATTCTCAACGAAACTATACAATTGCAAACAAGAGGTTTTTTTTACGAAACTTCACAAAATCGCGAAGGGAAAGCCGCCATTTTTTTCAAAACAAAGCCGGCTTTCTCTACCCACTATCTATCGGCTGATAGATAGTGAGTACGTTAGCCAATCAGAATGCAGGATTTGCAATAGTATAGTAGTAGAATTTTACTAATGATTGTTATACAATCTAAGAACGAATCCTAGAATTCTAATGCCTTGACTTAGATCAGCCCAGAGGTTGTTTCAGGGTTCAATCTGTGAGTTAGCCATGCCCTGACTTGGATCAGCCCAGAGGTTGTTTCAGGGTTCAATCTGTGAGTTAGCCATGCCCTGACTTGGATCAGCCCAGAGGTTGTTTCAGGGTTCAACCTGTGAGTTAGCCATGCCCTGACTTAGATCAATCCAGAGGTTGTTTCAGGGTTCTATCTGTGAGGTAGCCATGCCCTGACTTAGATCAGCCCAGAGGTTGTTTCATGGTTCAATCTGTGAGTTAGCCATGCACTGATTTAGATTAGCCCAGAGGTTGTTTCAGGGTTCAATCTGTGAGTTAGTAATGCCCTGACTTAGATCAGCCCAGAGGTTGTTTCAGGGTTTGATCTTGGCATGGCTCACTCACACCACTCTTAACCCTAGGATTCTTAGAAGCACATTATTTTATTGTATGTGCAGTTTTATTTAATGTGAAGAGAAAGTTTTGTTCATTTATAAAAAGAAACAAATAAATAAAAAATGTCACAGCTTGTTTATAAGGGGGACAAAATGGCAAAGAACAATAAGAATTTGGACTCATTTTACTCTGCAGCTGAATTGATAGTTCTGAGAAGTCTGGTTTTCAAACATTTTATTAATTAACCTGTGTTTATCCTTGGCTACAATATTAATATATATACATTTTTTTGTGGGTAACATTGCTTTTTTAATTTCTAAAAAAATCTAATATTTTGCAGTTTTCTCCCCCTCCCATGACTTGGCATGATTTTAGCATTTAAACATATAATTGTTTTCATGTTATGTTATAAAATAGGGCCATTATGGAATTCAAAGTTAAAATGTTTGTATTTATCATGTGATTCCATAGCGTAAAAATATTGCAAGTGGACAGATAGAACCAAAAGACGAGGAGTGTAACTTTCCCAGTGACGATCAGACCGAACAACAAGATGAAGAATGGAAGGTTAAAGACGAAAAGGAAGAAAATGACAAGACGGAGGTAGATCAATTATCGGTATGTTAATGCATACTGTAGCATGTCAGGGCTAGGAAAAATGGCCAGTCAGTCACGATCATGATGACCAAGCAAATTAGTTTTCGCTCAATCATACTTCATTTCTGATTGAATGTTACTGGTCAAAATAAACAGCAAGGCAAAGATTTGACCAGACAAGTTCTAATACTGGTTGGATATTGTTCCTTGACTGGCTGTTATTTCAAGCCCTGCACATCAATCACCTTTGTCACTACAGTAAACTATCGCCTTTCTGACACCCAATTATATATTACAGACACCCAAATATTACAGGAACCCAAATATTACAGACACCCAAATATTACAGACACCCAAATATTACAAACACACAAATATTACAGACACACAAATATTACAGACACACAAATATTACAGACACACAAATATTACAGACACACAAATATTACAGACACACAAATATTACAAACAGAAACAAAATCCTCAGCAAAAAATACATAGAGGATATATCATGATGGCGAGAAGATATGAAGTTTGTCTTTGAGTGGTGAAATATTTTTCAACACGAGAAGATAAACTTCATATCTGAGAGAAGAGATACAAGAAGAGATACTACAATGTGATGTCATCAATATCTTCACATGTGAGGATATGGAAAATATGTCACTGATGTCCAGGATGTAGTTTGTGTAAAAAATATGTATGGCATATTTCTCAGTAGAACACTAGTGTCTAAATAATACAAAGAAATAACACACACTACTACTGACTCTTGCTATTGTAGAATTATGGACACCTTGTCTGGTCCCAAGAAGATAATAATTTTGATATCCATAATGCATTGCAGTCTTAGTATATGTCTCACCCTCCCCACCCACCCCTCCCTCCCTTCGAATTTACACCTCTTCTTTGGTTGTTGTATTTACCTTTTATTATATTTATTATTGTAGACTGAAGTGAAAGATAAAGTGAAAGTAGACGATGAAGAGAAAGTTGACACCGAGGAGTTATCAGGTAAATAGTTTATAATCCCAGTTAACTTGTTACTTCAGAGGATGGAGGGTACAGTAGGTGCATAACAGCAAACTAGGAGACAAGCAAGGCTAGTAACTAGCAAGAGTTAACCATGGCAACCTTGGCACCTGTCACTTATGTAATCCCCAGGGAAGGGAGGGAGGGGCCAAAGTGAGAAACACAAGCAAAAACAACAGCGATGGCAAAACAACCATGTAGCTGAGCTAAACAACATGTGTATTTATGGCTATTACAATATTTGTCCAACCTGTTTTGCCATCAGTTAAGCCACATTCCAGTTCGTTCACCTCCTTGTTTTGTTCTTTCTCAACCATCCTTCAAGTCATTTTGGTTTTCCCTCTTGCCCTACGACTCTCTAGCATCCATCCCAACACTGACATACAGCCATTCTTGACATCTTCTAATTTACTCAATTTAGTTAACCATACAAGATTTTCCAGCAATTTTAGTTCACTCAAACATGAAACTCTTTATTATTTCTTTTTTGCACTGTTTTGTAGAAGACACAAAAGGCATCCCAGAATTCTGGTTAACAGTAATGAAGAATGTTGATATGATATCTGAAATGATTCAGGTGCGTAAGTCTGTCTAAATTCTATTTCTATGAGCCGTTCCAAGGTTGACAAAAAATTTAGACTTAGCATCTGAGATGGGAAAACATTATATATGAAAAAAGAAATAATACTCAAGGAAATGACATGTGGTGTGAGATGGAAAACATTACTGATTACTGACATTAGTCTCTCCTTTCATCCATCAAATCATTTATTCATTTTTTTGTATTTTAACTTCAGCTGTAAAATTGAATGGAAAAAAGGAAAAAATATCACCCAGAAAGTGATAAAGAAGAAACAACGACATAAAGGTATTGTCAACAATGCACCAACATATGCAACATGTTGAGAACATTACGACATTTGTTAAACAACATGTGTTAAACAACATCATTTTAAGTAAATGATTTTTCAAATATCTAATCAAAAAAAAAAAATTTTTTTTGCAGTTAAAGAAGATGAGGACGAAATGGTAAATAATAACAATACAATGTATCAAACACCTACTAACCTACCATACTATCTGCCGCAAGAGCTTTTGTGTAGCTTTGCTAGTGGTGTGTATAACATGGCAGTTGTCAAAGTGTAGTATAATGTGAGTGATGTTTTTGTATTTGTTGTGTAGGATGAAGACACTGAAGCACTTTTAGCTGCAGATTTTGAGAATAGTCATTTCTTTAGAGAACGACTTATTCCTAAGGTTGGTTGGTCTTCATTTCCCCTGCTCTTTCTCTCTCTCTCTCACACACACAGAGGTAAACCTATAAAAGTTTTGTTGTGTTTTAGACCCTTCCAATATATGTATAGAATCAACTGTATGTTTACCCCCTTACATGCCCCCCCTTCTCTCACACACACTGACAGGGGTAGACCTATAAAAGTTTTGTTGTGTTTTTGACCCTTCCAATATATGTATAGAATCAACTGTATGTTTACCCCCTTACATGCCCCCCCTTCTCTCACACACACTGACAGGGGTAGACCTATAAAAGTTTTGTTGTGTTTTAGACCCTTCCAATATATGTATAGAATCAACTGTATGTTTACCCCCTTACATCCATACATAGTTTTGACATGGCATGCATGAACGGTTTAGAGGGTAGAGTTAAAAATAGGGAACCATTACCCAAGCTGAATGGGTCAATGAGAAATGACAGTGATCAAAAGAGTAATAAATGAAGGTGAATTAGAATGAAGATGATTGTAATGATGATGTCTTTCTCAGGCTGTTCTGTGTTTCACGGGCGAAGCAGTGGAAGACGAGGTAAGTTCATTAAATGTTTAGATCATTTTCAAGTCATTTGTTCCAATTTTTACTCGTGTTTTTTAACCCTTTTTGTGTTTTTTTTTTTAGTTTGATGATGAAGAAGATGAAGATATGGATGGAGTAAGTCGAGCCTGGTTTCCTTGACAACTGTTTATCACCATGACAACAGTCTATTTATCATTTTGTTGCTGTTTTCTAGGAGGGTGATTTGGGTGATGATGATGATGATGATGACGACCCTGACTACAGTCCCAAAGTAAGTCTTCCTGTTACAGGCACCATGAATACAGTTCATTTCATTTCTTTTCCTACTCTTTCACTGCGATTCTTAATATTCTGCGAACCCAGACACTTCAACGGCTTGTTGTGAAATTTTTTATTTATTTATTTTTTGCTCGGCCTCAATCGAAACCTTTTATATTTTTGACTGGCGGCAACAAAAAACCAATTTCACAACAAGCCATTGAATTGTCTGAGTTTACAGAGTATTAAGAATCGCAGTAAGGATTTTTCCACTTCATATTTCTTCTCATCTAATTTTTTCACTTTTTTTCAGGAAGACCAACCAAAAGAATGCAAACAGCAATAAACAACCTGACACCTCCCGTGAAGGGAATTATTTGTCTTTGATCTGATTGGTCAGATTTCACTTTAGTTACCAATCCACACGGTTCAAGCAAGACGCGATTAAATGACCATCATTGAAGTGAACGCTGACACATGATTGGTGATCCTTGTCACGTGATTCAGTCCTAAGTTAAGTGTCAAGATGTTGATAAATACCAGCAGTACAAGGTTATTACTCGTTTCTTCTGTACTTGATAATGAATTCTTAGTCATTGCTGTCATGTCGTAACGTTTTGTAATAAAGAAATCTTTTGAGCAATGATTAACTCCAATACTTGACTTGATTGATTGAATCTCAACAAATGTCACTTGATTTCGTGACCACCAAACTTGCATGACAATACCTTGCGTGACTGTTAGAGTTTCAAGACTTGTATCAGGTTTGGGGTATTATAGTGAAAACGGCTCAAGCGTACCCCCTTAGGCTCGATCAATGATTTCATTATTCGAACATTGAGTTGATTATTCACTTTGAGTGTTCATAAAAAAATCAGAAGGCTCCAAACTTCCCATTCATTTCACAACTAAAATTCTAAGTGTTGGCCTTTCTGGGGAGTTTTTCTACCTTGGCATGGCAGTTGTTGAAGAATCCAGTCAAAACTCAAGTAGATAACTTATTTTCAAATCTGGAGTCAGAGTGAATAATGAACTCAATATTCAAATAATCAATTCATTAATGGATTCTAGGGGGGTACGCTTGATCCCAAAACAGTGATACAGCGGCTATTTCAAAAAATGTTGATGAAGCTTTTGTTGCATGTTGCTTACTAAGCTTGAAATGTATTTATATTCCCATGTAAATAATGTCAGCACACAAGAATATATGCTGGAAAAACCTGCAGAAAAATTCCATATTGTTGTGACCTTTCGTTGCTTGAATTCACATCACCCATACTGCATTTCGGGCTTGGTATGCAACAAGCAACAAAACCTTCACCAACCTTTTTTGAGATACTTCATGTGACGTAAGGCTTTGTCATTCATGTGCCAACCAAAAGATGGATTGGCTGGTAAAACAAGGCAACTTGTGAAGAGCTTTTGTGAAAATGGTTGGCATATTAACATCACAATGTTATTGTTAGTAAACATGAAATATCGCTATATATTTTTTCCAGTTCGGTATCCTAAAACTCGTGCGCTCTGATTGGCTGTTGTATAGTAGTGGGTGGTATTTTCTATCTGACCGCTGTCCGGTATCCTGGGATAACAGATTGCTAAGCAACAAAATTAATTGAAAAACAAGTGGAAAAGTAAACGGGGAACAAATAAATGAGTTATTTACTGTCCTAAAGTCGGTCAGGATAGCGAAAAACTGCGTTCGGCCTTGAAAACGGACCTCGGCCTAACAGCCTCAGTATATGCAAGACCTCGGCCGGTAAATGACATCTAAACCGTGTAATCATGTAATCATAGGACAATCTATGAATCTACTAGAGCAGATGTCACATGATCTTACAGCACGTGCACAGCATGCAGTAACAATGAACTGGCCTCAGCATATTTGACTCTATATTCTTAACGAAGTGAAGGATTTGAACCCAGGGTCGTATCATAAGTGATGGGTGTAATCTTCCTGTTGAGAGTAGTGTCACAATATGCATATAACCGGTTTTGCGGTCACAAAACAGGAAAAACAAGAAAAAGCACAGTGGTTAGTAGTTAGTTAAGGGCAAGGCACAGCCCCAAATTATCCACACTGAAACTACCTTCAAAGAGATAAACACAAGAAAGAAATTGCAGATAACTTTGGAAAGAAATTGTACAATTTAAGGCCCACTGAATCAAGGTAAGGGTTTTGAGGCTTCTTAAAGTTTTTCTAGTTTTATTTTGTTTGTGTAGTTTTTGCATCATTGTGTATGACTTTCGTTTTGTTGGATGAAATCAAATTTCCTTTTTTTACATCAAATAAGCATATGTTGAACTTTCAATAAACTAACCAAGTCTGTACATGAAGAAGATATGGTGTATTGGAAACCAAGTTTGTTTGTAGCGATTGCAAGATTCCATGTTGTAGAGATAGCTGACTGACTTAGCTTTGATTTGGAATCAGTAAAGAAATGAATCGTTCATGCAGTGGTATCGGACTTGGAGTAAATCCAATCTAGTCTAGAAGTTTCTTCGGGATTTTTAACAGTTCCTTTTCTAAATGACTGATACATTTTTGTTGCTTTGATACAGAAAACAAGCTGATCTTTGAAAGATTTACAAGAACCAAGAAAGTTCTGCGCTGTTGGGTAAGCGAAGAATGAAGCAAAGCGTAAAACAAGTACTGTATATAAGACACTACCCTTACTCCAGACTGATTGAGTCAATCTACTCTGATGTATCTGATCAATCCTGACGTTGATATCTTTTAAAACGTACAGACTGTAATTTAAAATTTAAAGGTTCAGTCATAATTAAAACTTTGATAAAATCACGCGTGAGAAGGCTCTGGGGACGAGGTTGAAATCAAATTTAGGTTTTTCAAACGGTCTAATTGAAACGAGGTTGACATGTTAACAACATCAATAAGGAAATCAAAGACCCGTAGTGTTCATGGGAGGAGAGAAGGGAAATTGCGAAAAAGAAATTTGTATTCTACTTTTTGGTCTTTTTTATCATCAAATTCTTGCAAGATTGAAGTCGTATTGATAGGATATTGATAACTCACAAACAATAATGAATGTCAATCTGCAGTAGACCCATAAGTGATGAGACAAATGCTTGATCGATCAAGAAGAAGACTGTTTATTCAAACTATCAACCGTGATACAAACTATTTAGAAAGATGGATAATAATTATCTTTATTGAATATTATCCTGATGTACCCGTGTCAGTAATGTGCTCAAATAATGAAGTAAAGGTCGTTTGTGAATAGATAAAGATAAAGGCGCACCCATCGTTTCACTGCATAACAGCTAAAAGAATTTAAAGTATTTTGTTTTGATATGCCCACCCGTCGTGTTGATGTCTATGGTACGCCACCAGAAGCCATATTTCGACAATATACAACATTCTGGAATATCTATATTTGTCGAACCTAACTGTATTATAAAATATTGAATACAAAATAACACTTGAAATTGAGAAAACGAACATCTGAACCACCAAACCCGAGACCTAATCTATAGAATATATTTGAGCCCAGTTCTAGTCAGTTTGTCTTGTTACAGTGCAGAGATATGTGAAAACAGGTGAGCAAAGAATCATCTTTGCTGATCTAATGTTTGTTCTTTTGCTTATAGACTGACATCTCAAGTTGTTGCTAATCTGTTTTCAAATATTCACTGAAATAAACAAGTTAACTTTATAAAAGAAGACCTGAAGAAAGGAAAAACACAGAGGTGATGAGCAAGACCTATCCATATATATGTTGAATGTTTGATACATTGAATATACATGGATGAAGAAGAAAGGTAAGATATTGTATGGTTTATGTTATTTACTTTGTTGGAAATATTTTAAAATGATATTACCCACTTATTATAATTGCTAAGATGTAATTTTACATTCTCCATTAATTTTGGGTCTGTGAGGTCATGTACATGCACTGGCATTGTACAGCTAGTTAATCAGTGCTCAGACTTGCCATCATACATGCAGGTGTCTACCTAGTTGTTTGTTGGTTTTTTCTTGTTCTTTGAGGGTTTTTCTCCAGGTTAATTCTCCAGACTTCCTCCCTGTCCACAAATCAAAATTCCTATATTACAATTACCAGACTATATACTAATTAGGTGGCTTTATATTCAACAGAAACTATTGTAGCCTGGCCTTACTTCTGTTAAGAGTAGGGAATCCATGTCTGCGTCTTTACTTCAAAACTCAGTGGAATGCTGCAGGAAGATACACACCTTGGACTGACTGTGCCCAGAATGGAGCTGACCTGCTGCGGATGTTTAAGCCTCTTCATTATGAAATAAATACCGTACAATCTGGTGATACATCACAATGGGACTTGTCTCTTTTTGTCAAAGCTCTTCTTCAATCACGCCCACCATTTGTTGTAGCACCTAATCTGGTAACAGCCCTTCAAACGTTAAAAGAAATGCGAAACAAGTTGTGTCACTCTCCAATTCCAAGGGTTAAAGCTGCTGATTTCCAAACCTCATGGACTGATGGATGTAATGCACTGAGCTTATTTGGAGCTACCGTTGTGGACTTTGATAAAGTGAAACAAGGTGAGAGGGATATTTTAGACGAGTCACACCCATCATCCAATAATAAGAATATACACCTACTTCAATAAAGGTTTTCGCAGCGGAAAACAACAAGCAACAAGCAACATAGCCTGCATTGCAGGCGTTCTTCGTTGGTTCTTTCCGGGACGGGGAGGATTGGGGAGAGGAAGGGAGAGAGGAGAAGGGAACGCCTGCCCGCAGCCATTGTCTTTCTCAAATACGCCCCTAATTAACTATGCACGATTCCTAAGAGAACTGTCAAAAATCCATCATAGAACTGTCAAAACTTATCCTATCAAATTACGGTAAAAAGGAAGTGAAATTTCACTTCCGATAAAAACATGTACACTAATGTCATGTGTGTAGCTGTCAAGTGAAATTGTTGCGATTATGTCTGCTGGTGTTAGCAATCACGGAGAATATTATAGGCTCTGCAAATGTGGTTTTAAAGTGCAAATCGGCAATATTTCAGGAAAGAAAGGATATTTACCTTACACAACAACAACGTTGGAATGTTTGAAATTGATAGAAATGTGTTGAAAGCTGATCTGTGCGAGAGTCTTGACGCCGTAATTTAGAGATGAATGCCGGATTTTTTTCCGGGTAAATAAAGGGATTGGAGCCGTAAGATTAGACATACAGAAAGATAAGTTATCGTATAATTAAGTACTGCGTCGGAATTTTCATAGATTGAAAATGGAGGGATTTATTTGCATCTGAAGTGAGCCGACTTGGAAATTTGAGTCGCCGAAGCCAACGGTTCCCAATCTAGCTTTATAAGGGCCAGAGAAGGGTTAATTTTGAAATGGCTATAACTCGCTCAATACAGAAACAGAGCTTGGGCTGAACTGTGTTCCTGCAGTTATACATTTGACAAGGAAAATAAGGGGAAAGGAGTTTGAATGTTTCGGTGTCATATTTTCTGATAACATGCTTTAATTGGTTACTGATTATGTATAAACGTTTGGTTCTCTGATACACATATCTCTTTTCCCAAGATGTTCAAAAGCCATGGAGTGAACTACTTCCAATGATGAAACAATTCTGTGCAGACCAAGACAAAGCCATTCTAGATGGACTGGATATAAGTAAGTTATGTTGTAAGGAAGTTGTTTTCTTTGCAATCAAAGTTGATACATGTATTGTAAAATTTTATTTTGATATTCAAATAGTTAACAGCAAATTAGAACAACTACAACAAGGACAAGACAGCATTGCTGAGGCTCAGTCCAAACTACAGCAAGGACAAGACAGCATTGCTGAGGGTCAGTCCAAACTGCAGCGAGGACAAGACACCATTGCTGAGGGTCAGTCCAAACTGCAGCGAGGACAAGACACCATTGCTGAGGGTCAGTCCAAACTGCAGCGAGGACAAGACACCATTGTGGATAATCAGGCTAAACTGCAGCAAGGACAAGACAGCGTTGCTGAGGGTCAGTCCAAACTACAGCAAGGACATGACAAAATACTCAAAGAATTATCATTACTAAAGCAAGATGAAAGAAGAAATCTTGCAAGTCATGCAAAGGGTAAGTATCTTTAATGGAATTTTGATGGTTTTCTTTTGAGAGAAATAGTAATTGAGGAAATAGGAAAAATCAGTACATTATTACAAGAAGTGGTTGGTAATATGGTGACTGTAAAGGTCCAGTCAGGTTATGGTGTGTAAGATGTCAGTTAGAGTGGTAGGACATGTACAGGGACCGCGGAGCATAATTTTGATTGGGGGGGCTAATAATTTTATTGGGGGGGCTAACGACCACCAAACACTGGAAGATCTAGGGGGTTTGGGGGCATGCTCACATTATTGGGGGGGCTATAGCCCCCCAGCCCCCCCTGCTCCGCGGTCCATGATGTATATGACATAAAGTGGTTGGTATGGTGACTGTAATGGTCCAGTCAGGTTATGGTGTGTAAGATGTCAGTTAGAGTGGTAGGACATGTATATAACATGAAGTGGTTGGTATGGTGACTGTAATGGTCCAGTCAGGTTATGGTGTGTAAGATGTCAGTTAGAGTGGTAGGACATGTATATGACATGAAGTGGTTGGTATGGTGACTGTAATGGTCTAGTCAGGTTATGGTGTGTAAAATGTCAGTAAGAGTGGCAGAATATGTATATAACATAAAGTGTCTCATCAAGAGCACTAGGTAAAGGACTAATCTTGTGTTTGCGACAATATGTCATTCAACTTTTACTTCAAGCTCAATACCATCACTGATTGGTTGGTTGACACAATTTTGTGTATAAATATTTGGAAATTTTCATCAATATGCACTAAATGCAAAGAATGCAGACGTCATCTTAGCTGCTTAATGACCTATGATGCGCTATATATTGTATTATTATATTATATTATTATATTGTATATTATTATGAGGGTAGCACTAAATAGCCAGTGGTTAACCAAACCTGTGACCCTCGTTCCATGATCGAATTGGAATTTAGAGGGAGGAAATCCGGAGAACCCGGAGAAAAACTCTCGAAGCACAGGAGAGAACCAACTAGAAACTCTACTCATATACAACACTGAGCCTGGCGGGACTCGACCTCGGGCCACCTTGGTGAGAGGCGAGTGCTCTCACCAAGGCTCCCGTGTAATTAGTGCTTATGTTTGTTTTGTTCTTTTTGTTTGTAGGCTTTGTTTAAACTAGCTTTCCTAAATAAGATGTACCTGAATATATATTGTTGAAATCAGTCAATCAATCAATCAATTAGAAGAGAAATGGAGTTTAAATTTATGTAGAAGTCATATGATTGATTATTAATCTTTAAAGCAAATGGACCCTCCCCATAAGAGTGTCACATAAATTTCAAGCCCCCTCCCCACCCCCCCCCCCCATTTTTCCACCAATACCCCTCTCCGCCTTTAACTTCAATATATAATGAACAGTCCTACATGTGGATTTCTTGAATTTGGAAAATTTGTGATAAAAAAATCTTGCCTGGCTATAAGTGTGGGAATAAAAAAAGATATATTTGATAGGTGTTATTTATTAATAAGATGTAATACAAACTGAAAGACTGATACAAATAGTTGTTAATAGTCCAGTGAAAAAAAGTTGATTATATTATTCTTACCTTTTCTTCCTGTCTTTTGGGTGTTAAATTGTTGTGTTTTTATATTCAGAATATACAGAAAAACTGAAGTCATCCATTAAAAAAC
Organism: Anthopleura sola; assembly: GCA_023349425.1. NCBI lineage: Eukaryota > Metazoa > Cnidaria > Anthozoa > Actiniaria > Actiniidae > Anthopleura > Anthopleura sola. The sequence goes on from JALHLI010000026.1 coordinate 442,379, forward strand.
AAACCGATTTTCTGTTGGTAGAGGAAGAGGACAAGAAAATTAGAACTGATGACATCTTCACGAATGTGACTATCCAACGTGGCCAGAAACAATTCAAGAAACGCGGGCCTGAAGAAAGGAGATATAGCAGGAGGCAAATGGATGAAGTTCAACCAAATAGAACAGCACTGAAAACATGTTCAGAAATGTTTGTCTGCCCAGGAAATGATGACAAGAAATCCACAGCTTCTAGTGCGACCAATCCTAAATCTATCTTGTTGACTGGCAAAGCAGGGATTGGAAAATCCCTTTTTTGTCGAAAGCTGGTAAGGGATTGGTCGCATGACCAGTTGTTTGAGGACGGTCAAGAATTCGAAAAAGCCAAAGTACCTGATTTTCAGTTCGTGTTTCTGTTGACATTCCGTCAACTTCTTCCAGAAAAAAAGCAGCTTAACTTACGTGATATCTTAAATCGGTCCTCGCTATTGGACGAACACGCAGTTATCAATGAGCAATTACTACAGTATGTTATTGAAAATCCTGAAAAGCTAGTCATAATTCTTGACGGCTATGATGAGTATAAACATCGAGAGAAAATCACAGGGGACTTTGAAACAAGATACCCAAACGACCCTCATGAAAAATTACCTGTTCCTGCTCTGATAGCCAAAATCATGAAAGGAAAAATGTTAAAAGAATCAGTGGTTCTTGTATCTTCAAGGCCTGGCGAAGCCGAGGAATTAAAAAAAATTGTCTTTGATGTGAGATGTGACATTCAAGGATTTTCTTCCCCTCAAGTGCTAAGATACATTGGCAAATATTTTAAAGAGAACGAAAGCATGAAGAAAAAAGTACTTGATCACATCAAAACAAACGATATTCTTTTAAGTTTTGGTCACATCCCCGTGATGTGTTTTCTAATGTGCTATTGTATTAAATGGTACATGACTGAATCAAAAACCACAGATAAACTACCCGTCACAAGAACAGAACTTTATAACGAAGTCATCACACTATTTATCAAGAAACATTCCTCTTCTAAATACGAAGAAATGGAAGAAACTAAAGTACAAGAAATATTACATAAACTAGCTGAACTAGCGGTGAATTTAATGATTGAAGGAAAATATATTTTTGACGAAAATTATATGAAGAAATTCAAATTTAACCAAATAGAAATCACAAACCTGAAAGCGAGTGGATTACTTGACTGTTGTCCTGGCGTTAAAAAATCTCCATCCGAGAAACCACCACTTGAATATACCTTTACACACCTAACGATACACGAGTATCTTTGTGCTTATTCGTTTGTAGAGAAAAAAGAAATACCGAAGAAAAACTCGAGTGCAGTGACGCTTGAGTTTGTAGCGGGGATTTTGTCAACAAAAAAAGATGAAAAACTGATGGAGGAATTGATAGAAAATATCAAACCAGAGAATAAATATGATAAGAGGAATAAACTGCTAACTTTATCCTGTCTGTACGAGTACAAAGACGATGGATTTTCTACCAGAGTAATAAATAACCTTAAACACATATACTGTAGTGAGGATGGGGGGATTGTATTTAGTGTAATAACTGATATCGGTTGTTTGTACATAAGTTATTTATTATATATAGTGAATTTAATCAACGCAGAACAAACTAAACAACATCTAACATCTACACAGTCGTTTATTGTTAATGCATTGTGCATTGGTATGTCATCTTTCTCAGCATCAGGGATCAGAATGTTGTGTAATTCTCTTGTTAGTATTTCTACTGTTACTGAATTGATGCTGTATGATTGTGGATTAGACGATGAATGTGTGGAAATAATATCTAACGTGTTGTCTCGTACTAATATAACTGACCTAAACCTAAGTTATAATAACATAACAAATGTTGGACTTCAGTGTTTGTGTTCAGTGTTAAAATCTGGTGATTGTTGTGTAAAAGTGTTAGACTTACATGGTAATTATAAAATAACTGTTGAATGTGTACAATGGGCAAGACAACAGATCCCTGATGTTAAGTTGGAGATTTAGATGAATCTAACTTAAGCTTATTTATGTAAAAGAAAGAAGACAATAAACCGATAATAAACAAGTAGACAATAATCTGTTTTTGTAAATAATAACATATTTTATTGAATAATAAAGAAATTCTTGTAGTTTTATCTTTGTAGTTGATTGAAATGATTCTTGTTTTATTTACTCAACAAATATTCAAACAAATCCATTGAAAATCAAAAATATTTCTTGACAAATGTCCAGTAGTTTGATATCTATACAAGTACAAGTTTGTTTTCATCAATATTTTCATTCAACCAAGTTAAAAGAGACTTTTTTCAACAAATAAAGTCATTTTTCTTCATATTTTAAACAAAGTGTGTTGGACTTGAAACACGAACAAAAAAAAAAAATAGGTGTTTTCTTTGTTAAATCAAAATATTTGCCATCCAAATGAAAGAAACCATCAATATTTATCCTTATTTTAGAGCATTTGATTGATAAAATAGTATTTTAGGTTTGGTTTTGTTTGTTTTGAGGTCAACAAAAACTTGTGGTGAAAAATGGCGGCAAATGATGGTTTGTTTTGTACAAGACTTTAGTTGAACATAAACGAAGAAAACACTACACGACTAATACAAGCTGGAATAATCCGAATAAATCAAGAAATAATTCTAATGTGGTTCAATAATAAGCAATTATTGGACGAGGTTGAGCAAAATATCGTGATTTGTTATTGGCGAGCAAGGAATTATTTGCCGATGCCGAAGGCAGAGGCAAATAATTGCTATCAAGACGCTAACAAATCTCGATATTTTGCGATAACCGAGTTCAATAATTGTTTTATCATTCAAATCATTTTTTCTAATCTTTGAGGGGCAGTGCGAGTCAAACAATAACAAAGAAGTCAGCTCATTTTTCAGGGAAGCGAGCCATTGTCAAATACAGCGTTACTGCGCATGAGCAAACCGTTATTTGCAGTAAGATGGGTCTGCACCGTAATGCGCATGAGCAGACCGTTATTTGTAGGCAGTTATTTGCAGTTCTCTCGGCCAATCAAAATGACGGAAAAAATAATTTGAATGATAATCATAGTTATCTAGTTTTATTTTCAATTTGAAGATCAGCAATAATTCAGCTCACCTCAGTTTATTCACTTGTCTTTGTTCAGCTCACCTCGACTCTGGAAGAAAATAAATAAAGTGGATATTTAGAACAAATTCTTTACTCAAAAACAAGACGTGTACAAAACAAACTTTCCTTGTGGTTTTGGTTTTTCTTTTCCTGGGTCTTTTTACATCAGATCAAAGAGGACAAAATACTTACTAAACGAAAGTCTTGACTGCAGACATTTTCCAGTTTGAGATTTTCGAAAAAAAGTGAAATTTTCCCCAACTTTCCTGGACTTTTGCAAACATATGTCAATATGATCAGTAGTTGAGGTATTTTCTTTCAATGTGGTTGGTTGTGTAAGTCAGTAAACGGCTGGGAAAAGAGCAATAATCCAGTAGAAATTCTTGGTTGATGAAGAACAAAAAACAAAACCAACTTTGAAAAACTGCAAACCAACAAGTCACGTGATGAAAAGAGCAGGAAAATAATCATCGACGGTGATTGGTTCATGTCAGGTAACTTGAACCAATCAGAGAACATCACCATGATCCTGTGAGAGGGTGGGGTGGGGGATACAGTCATCGAAAATTAAAATTCGCTTTCCAGTTGTCATAACTTTACAGTAATACAATAAATACCGTAAATCCTCTCTTAAGCCCACCCTCTCAAATAAGCCCCCCTCTCTAATAAGCCCCCTCTTTTTTGAAGGATGAAATTTATTAAGCCCCCCTGTCTTTTAAGCCCCCCTCCCCTCCTCTTCCCCTTCACTACTAAATTCACAATCAAGGTAAATCATACTTGAGACTAACACAAGTGAATCAAATGTTGAAAATAGCTTGTAATTCGAACAATGCATATACCATGCCCCTATAGATTATGCGAGAAAGTCCATAGTAATACTTCCATTTTATCCTGAGTTTACCTTTTTCGAATAAAGTTATCATATTATATTATATTCTGATAGCGTAGAACTTAGAGCATTTCGGCTAAAAATCAATAAGCCCCCCCTCTCTATTAAGCCCCCCTCTCCAATAAGCCCCCCCCCTCCAACGTGCCTGAAATGAATAAGCCCCCCGGGGGGCTTAATAGAGGATTTACGGTATATGTTGCAAATGCCTTTCAAAACACTGGAAATCGCATTACTGAAGTGAAATTTAAAAGACCATAACTCGCTCAAATCTGGCAAGAAACTCTTCAAACTATCCCCAACGATTAAATAAACCACAAAAGACAGGTAGGTGGATTTTAAACGGAATCAGCTTTTCTTATTATACTCATACATAGCTTGGGATACCTGTGGTTCTATTGAGCCTGCTTTCTAGTGGTCAGTGGACTCATTCTTTCCTGCGCCCGCGATATTGTGGTCAGCATGTATTCACCAGAATATTGTCAAAAATCTTCTCATGAAATGAATTTCTACTGTCACTTTGCAGTCATAATTCATGTTAGGATCATGTCTAGCCTGCTGCTAGAAGGACAGCTTACATTGTTGTAAGTACATATAAGGTTTTATGAAATAGTTGCTGTTTTAATCAAACTTACATGACTGTCTTTTTGAAAATTTATTTAGAAATGCATAGAAATATGATGATTGTTATACAATCCTAGAACGAATCCTAGAATTCTAATGCCCTGACTTAGATCAGCCCAGAGGTTGTTTCAGGGTTCAATCTGTGAGTTAGCCATGCCCTGACTTAGATCAGCCCAGAGGTTGTTTCAGGGTTCAACCTGTGAGTTAGCCATGCCCTGACTTAGATCAGCCCAGAGGTTGTTTCAGGGTTCAATCTGTGAGTTAGCCATGCCCTGACTTAGATCAGCCCAGAGGTTGTTTCAGGGTTCTATCTGTGAGTTACCCATGCCCTGACTTAGATCAGCCCAGAGGTTGTTTCAGGGTTCTATCTGTGAGTTAACCATGCCCTGACTTAGATCAGCCCAAAGGTTGTTTTATAGTATCGATAAAATTTGAAATAGTCATTAAATTAATTAATCATTAAAATAGTGTCTCAAATAGTCCCCTTCACAAGACTCAAAATAACAACCAGTCAACGGTCAATGTCCAGATAAATTTGGTTCTTGACTGTTCAAATACGGTTTTGAGCTTGTAAGTTGACCAGTCATATTTGAAAAAAAAAAAAAATACCATACGTGTGACATCTTGACCAGAATATGACTGACTGTTATTTTGAGCCCTGCCTTCACCGTTTTATCATGGTATAGTAAATAGTAAAATTTTCAAATATCTAATGTAAAAACTAATTGTTTTTGAAGTTCAAGAAGATGACGACGAAATGGTAACTAATAACAATACAATGTATTAAACACCTACTAACCTACCATACTATCTGCCGCAAGAGCTTTTGTGTAGCTTTGCTAGCGGCATGTATAACATGGCAGTTGTCAAAGTATAGTATAATATAAGTGATGTTTTTTGATGTTATTTGTTGTGTAGGATGAAGACACTGAAGCATTTTTAGCTGCAGATTTTGAAAATAGTCATTTCTTTAGAGAACGACTTATTCCTAATGTTGGTTGGTCTTCATCCCCCCTGCTCTTTCTCCCTCTCACACTCACAGGGGTAAACCTATAAACGCTTTGTTGTGTTTTAGACCCTTCCAATATATGTATAGAATCAACTGTATGTTTACCCCCTTACATCCATACATAGTTTTGACATGGCATGCATGAACGGTTTAGAGGGTAGAGTTAAAAATAGGAAACCATTACCCAAGCTGAATGGGTCAATGACAGTGATCAAAATAGTAACAAATGAAGGTGAATTAGAATGAAGATGATTGTAATGATGATGTCTTTCTCAGGCTGTTCTGTATTTCACGGGCGGTGGAAGACGAGGTAAGTTCATTAAATGTTTAGATCATTTTCAAGTCATTTGCTCCAATTTTTACTCGTGTTTTTTAACCCTTTTTGTGTTTTTTTTTTTAGTTTGATGATGAAGAAGATGAAGATATGGATGGAGTAAGTCGAGCCTGGTTTCCTTGACAACTGTTTATCACCATGACAACAGTCTATTTATCATTTTGTTGCTATTTTTAGGAGGGTGATTTGGGTGATGATGATGATGATGATGACGACCCTGACTACAGTCCCAAAGTAAGTCTTCCCGTTACAGGCAACACGAGTATAGTTCATTTCATTTCTTTTCCTACTCTTTCACTGCGATTCTCAATATTCTGCGAACCCAGACATTTCAACCGTTTGTTGTGAAATTGTTTTTTTTATTTATTAATTTTTTTTTCTGCAGTCAATCGAAACTAATCAGTTGGTACCTTTTATATTTTTGACTGGAAGCAGCGAAAAAACAATTTCACAACAAGCCATTGAAATGTCTGAGTTTACAGAGTATTAAGAATCGCAGTAAGGATTTTTCCACTTCATATTTCTTCTCATCTAATTTTTTCACTGTTTTTCAGGAAGACCAACCAAAAGAATGCAAACAGCAATAAACAACCTGACCCCTCCCGTGAAGGGAATTATTTGTCTTTGATCTGATTGGTCAGATTTCACTTTAGTTACCAATCCACACGGTTCAAGCAAGACGCGATTAAATGACCATCATTGAAGTGAACGCTGACACATGATTGGTGATCCTTGTCATGTGATTCAGTCCTAAGTTAAGTGTCAAGATGTTGATAAATACCAGCAGTACAAGGTTATTACTCGTTTCTTCTGTACTTGATAATGAATTCTTAGTCATTGCTGTCATGTCGTAACGTTTTGTAATAAAGAAATCTTTTGTGCAATGATTAACTCCAATACTTGACTTGATTGATTGAATCTCAACAAGTGTCACTTGATTTCGTGACCACCAAACTTGCGTGACAGTACCTTGCGTGACTGTTAGAGTTTCAAGACTTGTATCAGGTTTGGGGTAGTACGGTCAAAACGGCTCAAGCGTACCCCCTTAGGCTCGATCAATGATTTCATTATTCGAATATTGAGTTGATTATTCACTTTGAGTGTTCATAAAAAAATCTGAAGACTCCAAACTTCACATTCATTTCACAACTAAAATTCTAAGTGATGGCCTTTCTGGGGAGTTTTTCTACCTTTGCATGGTAATTGTTGAAGAATCCAATCAAAGCTCAAGTAGATAACTTACTTTCAAATCTGGAGTCAGAGTGAATAATGAACTCAATATTGGAATAATCAATTCATTAATGGATTCTAGGGGGTACGCTTGAGCCCAAAACTGTGATACAGCTATTTCAAAAAATGTTGATGAAGCTTTTGTTGCATGTTGCATGTTGCATGTTGCATGTTGTTTGTTGCTTACTAAGCTTGAAATATATTATATTCCCATGTAAATAATGTCAGCACAGAAGAATATATGCTGGAAAAATATGGAGGCAAAGTTTGTAAAAAAATCCCATATTGTTGTGACCTTTCGTTGCTTGAATTCACATCACCCATACTGCATTTCGGGCTTGGTATGCAACAAGCAACAAAACCTTCACCAACCTTTTTTGAGATACTTCATGTGACGTAAGACTTTGTCATTCATGTGCTAACCAAAAGATGGATTGGCTGGTAAAACAAGGCAACTTGTGAAGAGCTTTTGTAAAAATGGTTGGCATATTAACATCACAATGTTATTGTTAGTAAACATGAAATATCGCCATATATTTTTTTGCAGTTCGTCATCCTAAAACTCGTGCGTTCTGATTGGCTGTTGTATAGTAGTGGGTGGTATTTTCTATCTGACCGCTGTCCGGTATCCTGGGATAACAGATTGCTAAGCAACAAAATTAATTGAAAAACAAGTGGAAAAGTAAACGGAGAACAAATAAATGAGTTATTTACCGTCCTAAAGTCGGTCAGGATAGCGAAAAACTGCGTTCGGCCTTGAAAACGGACCTCGGCCTAACAGCCTCAGTATATACAAGACCTCGGCCGGTAAATGACATCTATACCGTGTAATCATGTAATCATAGGACAATCTATGAATCTACTAGAGCAGATGTCACATGATCTTACAGCACGTGCACAGCATGCAGTAACAATGAACTGGCTTCAGCATATTTGACTCTATATTCTTAACTAAGTGAAGGATTTGAACCCAGGGTCGTATCATAAGTGATGGGTGTAATCTTCCTGTTGAGAGTAGTTTCACAATATGCATATAACCGGTTTTCCGGTCACCCAACAGGAAAAACAAGAAACAGCACAGTGGTGACCAGCTTTGATTGGCTAAGGATTACGTCATATTTCAATAAAACAATTCTATTGGCTGAACATAATGAACTGGGCGTAAGCTAAATGCATAGGACAACCAAAACCAAGCAGACTGAAGCTAGCTACGAAGAGATAAAGACGAGGAAGAATTTAGAGACAACTTTCGAAAGAAATTGGTTTTACTGCACGCGTACAATTTAAAGCTCACTTAATCAAGGTAAGGGTTTAGAGGCTTCTTAAAGTTTTTCTAGTTTTATAGCGATAGACTATATTTTTGTTTGTGTAGTTTTGGCATCATTGTACATGACTTTCGTTTTGTTGGATGAAATCAAATTTCCTTTTTGTACATCAAATAAGCATATGTTCAACTTTTAATAAACTAACCAAGTCTGTACATGAAGAAGATATAGTGTATTGAGAACCAAGTTTGTTAGTAGCGATTGCAAGATTCCATGTTGTAGAGATAGCTGACTGACTTAGCTTTGACTTGAAATCAGTAAAGAAATGAATCGTTCATGCAGTGGTATCGGACTTGGAGTAAATCAAATCTAGTCTAAAAGTTTCATCAGGGATTTTTAACAGTCCCTTTTCTGAAATGGCTGATACATTTTCGTTGGTCTGATACAGGAAATAAGCTGAATTTCGAAAGATTTCTACGAGTAAGGAAAGAAGCTGTAAGAAAGTGAAAGTGAAACCGGAGTCTTGTCCAACGTGGTTTCTTTGAGTGAATCCTCAAATTGAAACATTAAGGTAAACTAAATAAGGAAACAAGTTGAAAGAAAAGAGGACTTTCAAGATTGAACTAGTTTTCAACCTCCAATTGATTTTGAATTGACGAGTTTCGTATTTTCTAGGTATTGAAAGCTCAGAACGACTGCAGCGATCTTGGTAACCAAGGAATCACAAATATTGACATATAAAGAAATTGCGAGAAGTACCAGAACGAGCACCGCTATATATACAGAGGTAAGCATACTAACTGCAAGTGAATTATTGAAATCATATTTATTTACTGTAACTATTGTAAGTGTGAAAGTTTATGTTGAAAATCGAGAAATTTAAGCTCTAAGGTATTTTTTTGTGGCGTTCAACGTAATTAGAAGTAAGTCTAACTTTGCGGCAGGTGTTTTTGGTGTTTGTCTGGTGAAACATTCAAGCGTCTTGTTCTCGTTGTTCTTGTCCTCCTTCTTCTCGCATTTCAAGTAAGTCTTACGTGTTAATTTGTATCAATCAGTGCATAAATACATTAGGTACGTGTGATGTAGTAGATCTCTTAGTATGTTCTAGATAAGATTGACTGTATAAGGTTCTACAATACACAGTTTGAATCATGGAAGAGTTGAACTCGTAACTGTCTGATTTGATCGCCCGTAAAAACCTCTTTTAACCAAGTAACCAGATAGGATAATGCTTGTAGGATAATGAAATACTAGAATATGATTACCAAGCAGTTTAGCTGGGCCTATATCAGTCGTCTGTTAACGAACAGTTTCGATCATTGATCGATCGAGGGACGCTATTCCCTGTTTGTCAGTGAAAGAAAAAGAAAAAGAGAGTCTCTCAGCAGGGAGGGAAGGGACGCTATAAATGTGGGTGATGCCGCATCTATACAATTTGTCTACGCATGCATAAGGTTTTGGCTTTAAACTTTGACGCCCTTCCTTTGTAACATGATTCTAATGGATTATGGGTTTCCTGTGGTAATTTATTTATTCTACGCACTTTATTTAACTTTGCGGCAGGTGTTTTTGGTGTTTGTCTCGTGAAAGATTCCAGCGTCTTGTTCTCGTTGTTCTTGTCCTTCTTCTTCTCGCATTTCAAGTAAGTCTTACGTGTTAATTTGTATCAATCAGTGCATAAATACATTAGGTACGTGTGATGTAGTAGATCTCTTAGTATGTTCTAGATAAGATTGACTGTAAGGTTCTACAATACACAGTTTGAATCATGGAAGAGTTGAACTCGTAACTGTCTGATTTGATCGCCCGTAAAAACCTCATTTAACCAACTAACCAGATAGAATAATGCTTGTAGGATAATGAAATACTAGAATATGATTACCAAGCAGCTTAGCTGGGCCTATATCAGTCGTCTGTTAACGAACAGTTTTGATCATCGATCGATCGAGGGACGCTATTCCCTGTTTGTCAGTGAAAGAAAAAGAAAAAGAGAGTCTCTCAGCAGGGAGGGAAGGGACGCTATAAATGTGGGTGTAGTCAGCATCTATACAATTTGGCTACACATGCATAAGGTTTTGGCTTTAAACTTCGCCGCCATTTTGTTTTCGTTTTGAGCCGTGGTAGAAGCCAAGTTTTTAACTGGCTTTAAACTTTGACGCCCTTCTTTTGTAACATGATTCTAATGAATTATGGGTTTCCTGTGGTAATTTATTTATTATACGCACTTTATTTAACTTTGCGGCAGGTGTTTTTGGTGTTTGTCTGGTGAAAGATTCAAGCGTCTTGTTCTCGTTGTTCTTGTCCTCCTTCTTCTCGCATTTCAAGTAAGTCTTACGTGTTAATTTGTATCAATTAGTGAATAAATACATTAGGTACGTGTGATGCAGTAGATCTCTTAGTATGTTCTAGATAAGATTGACTGTAAGGTTCTACAATACACAGTTTTAATTTGATCATGGAAGAGTTGAACTCGTTACTGTCTGATTTGATCGCCTGTAAAAACCTCATTTAACCAACTAACCAGATAGGATAATGCTTGTAGGATAATGAAATACTAGAATATGATTACCAAGCAGTTTAGCTGGGCCTATATCAGTCGTCTGTTAAAGAAAAGTTTTGATCATTGATCGATCGAGGGACGCTATTCCCTTTTTGTCAGTGTAAGAAAAAGAAAAAGAGAGTCTCTCAGCAGGGAGGGAAGGGACGCTATAAATGTGGGTGTTGACCGCATCTATACAATTTGTCTACGCATGCGCCAAGTTTTTAACTAGTTTTAAACTTTGACGCCCTTCTTTTGTAACATGATTCTAATGAATTATGGGTTTCCTGTGGTAATTTATTTATTATACGCACTTTATTTAACTTTGCGGCAGGTGTTTTTGGTGTTTGTCTGGTGAAAGATTCAAGCGTCTTGTTCTCGTTGTTCTTGTCCTCCTTCTTCTCGCATTTCAAGTAAGTCTTACGTGTTAATTTGTATCAATTAGTGAATAAATACATTAGGTACGTGTGATGCAGTAGATCTCTTAGTATGTTCTAGATAAGATTGACTGTAAGGTTCTACAATACACAGTTTTAATTTGATCATGGAAGAGTTGAACTCGTTACTGTCTGATTTGATCACCTGTAAAAACCTCATTTAACCAACTAACCAGATAGGATAATGCTTGTAGGATAATGAAATACTAGAATATGATTACCAAACAGTTTAGCTGGGCCTATATCAGTCGTTTGTTAACGAAAAGTTTTGATCATTGATCGATCGAGGGACGCTATTCCCTTTTTGTCAGTGAAAGAAAAAGAAAAAGAGAGTCTCTCGGCAGGGAAGGAAGGGACGCTCTAAATGTGGGTGTTGTCTGCATCTATAAAATTTATCTACGCATGCGCCAAGTTTTTAACTGGCTTTAAACTTTGACGCCCTTCTTTTGTAACATGATTCTAATGGATTATGGGTTTCCTGTGGTAATTTATTAATTCTACGCACTTTATTTAACTTTGCGGCAGGTGTTTCTGGTGTTTGTCTGGTGAAACATTCAAGCGTCTTGTTCTCGTTGTTCTTGTCCTTCTTCTTCTCGCATTTCAAGTAAGTCTTACGTGTTAATTTGTATCAATCAGTGCATAAATACATTAGGTACGTGTGATGTAGTAGATCTCTTAGTATGTTCTAGATAAGATTGACTGCAAGGTTCTACAATACACAGTTTTGATCATGGAAGAGTTCAACTCGTAACTGTCTGATTTGATCACCTGTAAAAATCCTCATTTAACCAACTAACCAGATAGGATAATGCTTGTAGGATAATGAAATACTAGAATATGATTACCAAGCAGTTTAGCTGGGCCTATATCAGTTGTCTGTTAACGAACAGTTTTGATCATTGATCGATCGAGGGACGCTATTCCCTTTTTGTCAGTGTAAGAAAAAGAAAAAGAGAGTCTCTCAGCAGGGAGGGAACGGACGCTATAAATTTGGGTGTTGTCAGCATCTATACAATTTATCTACGCATGCACAAGGTTTTAGCTTTAAACTTCGCCGCCATTTTGTTTGCGTTTTGAGCCGTGGTAGAAGTAAGTGGACGATCTAGGCCTGTTTAATGAATATACGAGAGAGTCCATCAAAGGGATTAGACAGTCTATCCGCATTTGTAGTGTTGTGGATGATTATTTTCAATGTGAAGCTCGAAGATTACGAAATATTTAGGATGAAAGCCCATTGAAACAAGGAAAATGTTTCAAAACCACCTACATTCTTCCAGGGTTTTCTACAAATCGAAGATGATTAAAAGGAATGCCTACCAGTCACTGAAGTTTGTAGTAGTATTTTGAAGCTTTGATACATTCTGTAAATTAAAGTTGTCTGACCTGAGTCTATACGTATCAATAAGATATTTTGCTCTGTTTGGTATACTAAAATCTTAAGCTCATAAAGTTATGCGCCCGAGCCAACTTTGGCGAGTTTTGAGTAAAAAAAAATTCCTTTTTGTACATCAAATAAGCATATGTTCTACTTTCAATAAACTAACCATGTCTGTACATGAAGAAGATATGGTGTATTGAGAACCAAGTTTGTTAGTAGCTAATTGAAACGAGGTTGACATGTTAACAACATCAATAAGGAAATCAAAGACCCGTAGTGTTCATGGGAGGAGAGAAGGGAAATTGCGAAAAAGAATTTCGTATTCTACTTTTTGGTCTTTTTTATCGTCAAATTCTTGCAAGATTGAAGTCGTATTGATAGGATATTGATATTTCACAAACAATAATGAATGTCAATCTGCAGTAGACCCATAAGTGATGAGACAAATGCTTGATCGATCAAGGAGAAGAAGACTGTTTATTCATACTATCAACCGTGATACAATCTATTTAGAAAGATGGATAATAATTATCTTTATTGAATATTATCCTGATGTACCCATGTTAGTAATGTGCTCAAATAATGAAGTAAAGGACGTTTGTGGATAGAGAAAGATAAAGGCGCACCCATCGTTTTCATAACAGCTAAAAGAACTTATAATATTTTTTTTTGATGTGCCCACCCGTCGTGTTGATGTCTAAGTTATGCCACTGGAAGCCATATTTCGACAATATACAACATTCTAGAATATCTATATTTCTCGAAGAAACAATATTTGTATAATGATCATCCGGGTGGATGTAGTCCTGAGAAGGACTGTTTGATGTGACTGACGTTTCGACAACCTGTGCGGAAGTCATCTTCAGAGTCCAGTGAAGAAAAAGTCAGATATGGGTCTTATTTATACTGCCACAATAAACAATAGAACAATAGGTAAGGTTGTGAAAAAATGCGCGTCGCTGACTTGGCGTCGCTTCAGTTTCTGTTTAATAGCCTGTTGTATGGCGTGGGTAGTTTAATTGAGCGGTTGAGTGGATTCAGCTCAAACTTTGTAAACCAACTCTCAAGTACGAGGCGTTGCTTTCTATTGTTACAATAAGAAAGACATTCACTAGATTCCCAATTAATTGCATGGCCAGTCTTGGTATGATGCATGGCAATGTTGTTACGATTATCCTGTTTCTTTGTAATATCTATATTTGTGGAATCTAACTGTAATATTGAATACAAAATAACACTTGAAATCGAGCAAACGAGCATCTGAACCACCAAACCCGAGACCTATTCTATAGAATATATTGGAGCCCAGTTCTAGTCAGTTTGTTGTACATAAAGTGTTATCAGGATTTTTAACGGTTCCTTTTCTAAATGACTGATGCATTTTTGTTGCTTTGATACAGAAAACAAGCTGATCTTTGAAAGATTTGTACGAGTTAAAGGAAACTGAAGCTGGAAAGAAGTAAAAGCGGAGTCTTGACCACCGTGGTTTCATTAAAGAATCCTCAAATTGAAACATTAAGGTAAACTAAATAAGGAACAAATTGAAATAAAAGAGGACTTTGCAGATTATATTAGTTTTCAGCCTCCAATTGATCTCGAGTTGACGAGATTCGTATTTTCTAGGTATTGAAAACTCAGCAGCCAAGGAATCACAATACTGACAAATATTGAAATTGCAAGAAGTACCAGAATGAGCACCGCTACAGAGGTAAGCATACTAACTGTGGCTTCGTCACAAAAGACTGTAAAGGAACACTTGTTGGCTTGGTAGCCCTTGGTATGACGGCACTGAGACTCGAGCGTTGATTGAAGGGTCTCTGTCAACGGTCTAAAACTTTCAGACGTGAAGTTCAAAAGTTCTACAAGAAATTTAAGAGATACTTGCTTCTATGTCGAGACTGACACTGAGTAACGGCTGCCAAGGAGACTAGGGATTTTGGGAATGTAAGAAAATCTGGGTCAAGATTATCAGTCAAGATTAAACAAGTATGACCGGTTCATTTGATTCAAACTATCAAGGGAAAAAAATTATTAAAATCCAACCACTTTAGGTTTCCTAGTGCCCTAGGTTGGATGTAGTTAAAGTAGTTTACTAAGAAATGCTTAATTTAAATGATAAGACTTGCCGATTTTTTTTCAAGATTGTTATTCATTTTGTTTTCGCTAATTTTTCTAAGTTCATTATCCATGATTGATTGTTTTCTTGAAGAAATCATTTCGTAAATCCGACGGTTTTGAGCACTTCGAGAATTATCTTGTATGCCCCTTAATTACATAATTATTTTCAATTCATTCAAATAAAAAAAAGTTTAAATATACCTTTTATGCTTCTTATAATATATATAGCGTAAATTCAGACAATCAGCCTTTCCGCCGAGAGCCACACCTTAACGAAGACCTTCTGAAAACCCACGACTTATGGTCTTCCTGTGCAGTGCCGGATTTCTGGGAACTAACCTACATGTAGAACATGGCGGCGTACGAAGTCTATAAAACTGGATGGAGCATGAAATTTGAAATTTAGTCGTCGTGAAGCTTTTGAAACCATGACAAATGATCAAGACAAGGAAAAGCGTATCTCGTATGACCAGCTTTGGGTTACAACTATCAATCAATTTGAGGGTTATGTTACAGGTGGAAAAGGTACTCTGGTCGATCTCAAATTACGCTGTCGTCAATCTCTCTCTAAACTCACTAAAAAAAAAAGAAAAAAAATAGATACTGTACAAAAACTTTTAGAAGTCTTGGACAAAGAAGGTGCTATAGGACCTGACGATGTAGGGTTAATAAAGATCTTAGCTAAGAAGCTTGATTTACCAAAACTGATGAAAGAAGTTGAGGAATATGAAGCGGAATCATTTTCAGGTAATTTCACGAGAAGTTCCATTGCTGATATTCTTTTATTCTATTCTTTTGAGGGAGAGTATAAAACAACCAGAAAATATATCAGATATCCCATAAATTCTTGTATGTTTTATATGAAATAAATATATTTGGAGAAATTGAGGATCAAAGTTATTGCATAAGGAATCAACTATACCTGGAATCGACAATTTTGTAGCACTACTGAGGTATTTTCAACCAAGCCTATTGTTTTCTCACTGATTCATATCAACGAATGCTGAGAGCAAAATCATACAACACGCTACATTATTGTTAATAATGCAGTCAGGCATTTCAGTAGACAACATTATTTATAATATTGCTATCAGTAGACGATATATCGATATACCGGGTGCATTATGGGTAATTTCTAGAAGAAAATCGCTTAAGGTAATTCCGTAGTAATAGATCCGAATATAGAATTTTAATAGAACTTCGCACAGTTATTAAGTTAATGATACTCATTCCAAAATAAAATAAAAAAGTGGGGTCACCGTGCTCGTTTTTGCGCTACAGCTCGCTAAAGTACGAATTTTTATCCTCAAAATGTAGTGACCGAGAGGAGACTAGGGAGAGTTTACACAAAAAATATCGAAAAGACTGTGATCTCTTTCTAAATTCATACAAAACTCTCATAACAATGCTTAATAACCTTCATTTGATAATTTGCTGGTTGTTTTGGTTTGTTTTCTGTATTTTGTGTATTTTTAACAAACCGTTTTTACCAGCCGGCCACCATGTTGAAATCGTAATAATAGCAAATGTGCGCGTGCTCGCGCTGGCTAAAATCGAGCGCAATGCAAAACTACGGAATTACCTTAAATAAGAGTTAATAATAAACTTTTTCGAAATGCACAATAAGTGTTACTTGGTTTTTTTAACATTCCACCAAGAATAAAAACAGCATTTTGAAAACAATAGGTTCCAATTCTCATGAGAGTTAAATTCTTTTGTTTTGTCCTCCAGATTGAGCGGCTTTGACGTCACGTGAAATGGGTCTATAGTAGTTTATTGTTTTATAAATTATACCTTTTATATAATATGATAATATGATTATATTCTAATTATATTACTTTTTAATTTTTCATAGCTGCAAGAAAAGCTGCCGGTGAGTTTTATGTTGCATTATTGATTATCGGTACAATTAATATACTAGTCGTTGTATATTGCAAGTGAAGTGCTGCGAGTCTGTGTGGAATGACTTCTATATGATATCTAAGTGATTGTGGTTCCTACATAAGATTTATCCATGTTGATGCATGTCTCTTCGTGTCGTTTATTTGTTATGGGGCAGCTGACAAAAATTACTATACTGATCTGGTAGTATAGCTGTCTCTAAACAATATATAAAAATCAACAGTCCGGTTCATAACCATTTTTGATAATATTTTGTAAATACAACCTTGACCAATCAGAGACGAGGACCAGGTTGTTGCCATGTCCATCATCAATCATCACAGTGAGTTTTTATGTCTAGTATATGATATTCGGAGTAGGCTTTCAAGTTAACACAACATTAGATTAATGTTTCGATTTCACTCAAGTTATTCTTTATTACAAAACCATAAGAAGCTTTAAAAATACACAGTCTGTAGACTCATGATTATAAGCCGGGCTATAAGGCTCAGTGTTTCAAATTCTCTCACGTTATATTTATATTAACAAAACCATACTGAAGAAGCTTAGTCTGTCGGGACGTTCTGCGTTTAAGTAACTACTTTAACAGACATTGAATTTCCTCCCTCAATAGTATTTGATACGTCCCGAATTTTATTCAAAATACGAGAAGTATTCGCCTTCTTGCATCTGACTCCCCATTCACATGGGATTACAGTGCCTCCTCCTTCATTGTCTTATATGTCCAACGCTGATGAGTTGGAACCCTAGAAAAGTTGTTGCGAGGCCAGTGACAATTCTAAATTGGAACAACAATATATTATCAAGATACAAAAGAAAGAGCCCTATATTTGTGATTGAAAATATGTTTTACTAAGTTTTGGTGGCAGGGCATGTTGAATTTCCTTTGACAAGTAACCACACTGACCCTCTTTGACCTCTTCGCATCAAATTTGAGTAAAAATGGTGGCTAAAAATACACAGGATTCTTCTCCAAAATAACAGAGAAGGAGGACGATGCTGCTTTTCGAAATTCTTCGTACGTCTCGTCGGCACTATCAGTCTTACTTCCTTTGTCATCTTCTCTAACAGACTCTGTAGACCAGTAGTTGCTTTTCCAAATTCAAGACACACGCATCGTGATCGTGTGGAATGGGGTTTCCTTTCAGCAAACGGTGGTTTGTTGACTATAGCCTGACTATGTCAAGTCGTACTCTATACATTAAACGCTTGCAATTTTCGCAGAGCAGTTCAGGATGCGTTTCCTTTCTCTTGCCTTCGATGTTTATATCCCAGCACTTGACTGGCAAGCTCGTGAATAAAAAAGAATTTGCTTATAGTTTTCTTTTTGTGGAATCGGGATCCTCGCAACAACTGAGCTCAAACTCGACAACGACCCTGCAGGTATCTAATCCACAATAGTAGTCTGACTTTAGCCATGGATTTCTTCGTTTTTCCGTTGTGCCCCCAGAGGAAACCAAACCACAACGATAACTTATCTCACATACTTTCAGACCACGTTGGAATTATGCTGAACCAGTCGTCGGAAGACGTCTAAAACTATAACTTTTTAGGAATAATATGAGGATTTTTACGTCTGAAACACCACAGCCACGACCATAAAAACGTATATTTTACTCGCTCGAAGACTTTCTACACGAACTGCCAACGTTGAGATGAATCCTCATACACTGAATAATTATTTACTCCCTAAGAATGATGGCTAAGGACTATATATTGAAAACTAGGCCGTAAATAAGTAGGGGACATGAAAACATTGTTTGGCGGCCATTTTGTGCCATTTTATGCCATTTTGTGACGTCACGCATATTATCAAAAATGGTTATGAACCGGACTGATCAATTACAGCAGAAAAAGGTTAAAGGGTAAAAAGGTCGACTTTATATGTAGCCCTCTTTTCCCGGTCGGTATTTCCGAATGGACGGTTAGTGTACCATTTACACATTCCATGCAGTCATATGCCAGTTCCAGGCCCTCATCAATCACAGCCAATGACAAAGCCCTGGTACGATGCTGGGCAATATTTCATTCGAGATATTTGCTTTCCATTTGAAGTAACTAAAAACCGGTTATCGCAACCGAAATTTCCGGATTTGTTCGTAAAGGGTCATTGCATCCAGTATAAGATTTCTACTAGGTCAATGGGACCCAGTCATGGTTGCGGTGATGGTTATATGAGGGAGCATTCCTCATGTGTCGTGCATGATTCAGTTCAATTACCATCATTAATAAATTAATCATGGTAAGTTGATTTTTTAATCTCATACTTTTTATTTTTCTTTATTTTCCATAGGTTATATATGGGAAACGTTCAAAAGTGAGTCTATATTTCAGCAAGCTTGGAAAAAGCTAAGATAAAAGCGAGAGCTCCTAAAATGCATGACGGTCCTAGGCCCCACATCTGCAACTTGCTCTTGATCTTGAAGATCCAGAGCCCATTACCTGCCAGATTGAAACATTCTTACCGTGAATACAATCTCCATTAAGGTGACTCCAACTTAATTGGTAGTGGATTTCGTGATTTTTTTAAACTAGCTCGTATCGCATCAAAAACACTCGGAGATTTCTGAATTTAGCCCATGTAGTAGCTCAAACATTTAGGTTTTTAACGGCATATTCGATAATGAATTTTTGAGTCGCGTTTGGCGTTACTGGCCGATTTTCTAACATTGATGTTTCATAACTTTGTCCTCGATAATTTTCGAACACACCGTTAAAAGCCTCAATGCTTGAGCTACCACATGTGCTAAAAAAATCACGAAATCCACTCCCAATTAAATTAAGTTGAAGCCACCTTAAGCGGACCCATTATTTAGAAGACACTCTTTATTAAACGGAGAACAGCAAGGGTCCCTAAATGTCCCCCCCCCCCATCCCCTCCCCCGCATATTGAGTACAACGAAAGTGTTCCTTTTATATTTATTATATATATAACATATATTTTGCTTATTTTAACAGGAGGAGCAAGTACTTCAGGTAATTTATCAATATTTATAGAAACACATGTAGCATTCATGGATTCATGCATATGTATAACATGCTATTTATTGTTGTGTTGTTGTATTAGTATAGGAAATTACACCGTTCGAGAAGAATTAATGAAAAATACCGCGCGTATTTGATGAAAGTGAATTAATACCACGAGTGCGTAGCACGAGTGGTATTAATTCACTTTCATCAAATACAAGCGGTATTTTTCATTAATTCTTCGAGAACATAGGTGTAATTTCCTGTTAATACCAAATCTATAAAAAAATACGAGTTTCTGAGAATAAAATACTGAAGTTTGTTTTTGTTCTTGAATGGATGTCAAGCATTCCGAAAGCAAAGTTCCCGGATGTGTGTAATTAATTACGCGCGAAGTTCCCGGATGTGTGCAATTAATTAATTGCACAGTATTAAGAAAAATTTCACAGTTCGTCAGCCAATCAGAATCGAGTATTTTTTATAGGTGTGGTATTATGTGTTATACAGTCAGGACCAGCTCATACGTTCCTATCGAGATTGGAAGATTCAATTAATTTTTGAAATTTGATCTCAAATTTGTTGTGAAGCTTACAAAAATGAAAAGGAAGACGTGAAGTTCAAATTAGGTCTCGATTTCAATCTCGATGCCAGAAACGAAGACGTTTGTCTGAGAAAAAAATCTTCGCAAATCGTCCTGATAGGTCAGAAGGCTATGATGCAATCCCTTTATTATAAAAATCCCGAGTTATGAAAATCCTGAGTTACGAATATCCCGAGTTAATGATAACCAGTGGATATCGCGGGCTCGTTGAACATATTGCCCTGTATCCAAAATAGCATCCACTACCCCGAAGTTCAAGTTGAATAGCATTCACCTTTCGTCTAAACTAGTTGCATTGCGCTTCTTCTGAGTCCTTTCGTGGCCAATATTCTCTTCAGTTGTCATACACTGAGCTTAATACCGTGGCTTAAACTGACTGACTACTTTGGCAAGGAGTAATTAGAAATTTTTCTTAGAAAACTATTTTATACAGAGTTTAATTTAACACTGATTCCAAAAAATGGGGTGTCCCAAGCTCGTTTTCGAGATAATGAATTTTGAATATTACCAACTTGACAAGTTTTCGAAAGAAAAATGGTGGAAACCAAGGTTTGCAACAAAAAAATCAACTCAAAAGCCAAAAAGGCTATGGAAGTAATTTTCTCAAGAAATCTACTTTAAACATTATTTTCGAAGACTGACTAAAAATATTTGAAGAAAGTTTTAAAATTAAGTTCAAAATTCAGTATTTTGTTAGCATTAATGATTACGTTAGATCTGATAATTACGTTATTGCCAAATTTTCCCAAAAGACTGCTTTTTACCTGCTGTTTTAGGAAATTCAAAGAAAAATATGGAGTCCTGTGCAAAATGTTAGGCTTTTACTCTGTTAAAGTTTAAAATGTGTATGGTTCCTCATTAAATTTTGGAGGTTATTATGCGGTTTTTAGTAGTTTTGAGTAGTAGAAAAACCGAATTCAATAATAAACAATTATTGGATGAGGTTGTGCATGATATCGTAAATTATCAAGACCAAGGCCGTGATATTTACGATATCATGCGAAAATCGAATTCAATAATTGTTTTATTATGCATTTTGTAAACTTATATAAAAGATTTAATTCTGCTTTTGAAAAAATAGCAAACGTATTTCGATTTTCATAATTGTGAACTTTAAACTCGACATGATAAATGTATTATCTGTAAGTAAAACCTACAGATGATACATTTATCATGTCGAGTTCACACGACATCAGGGATTGGATGAGGGCTATCGGCCAATCAGAAGCGAGATAGTGAGGAAAATGTATAATAATTGTTTATTATCAGTAATTTGCCACAATATGAGCCCGCGCTATCCACTGGTTATCACTAACTCGGGATTTTTCCAAAGAAAGTTGGGTGATTATCAATGTCACTGTACCTAACTTCTACAATTCATATACAAAACGATGTTTGTACCTCACATTAACAGGGAAATCTTAACTCTAAAATATTTCTAAAATCATACATACGTTACCTAAATTTATAATTTATGATTATGGTTTTACAGCTATACATTTGACGGCTGTGTTGTCAGTAAGAGGAGTTCAAGGAGTCTTAGTAGGTGCAGCTCTTATGTATATATATGGAATGAATCCTGAAACACTGGAAAAATTTCAACTATTTCTGGTTTCCGGGGTTAAGCTACTTAAACTTCTAAAAGGCTCGGTCGTTTTCGTCTTGGAAGTCTCAAGTATTTCATCACTAAAATGGCTTTGGCAGAGCTACAAGGATGGCTCGTTGAAAGAGAAGCTGAAAAAATCCTTAAATGAGATGGAAGAATTGAAGAAAGTAAGCAAAGGAGAAGAGATTGACGTGGAGGTTACGATAAAGGAGGAAGAATACCGTGAAGTTCTCTTTGATCTTATCCTGTTGGATGTAAAAGGTAGAATATATTTTCCACAAAATATCGTTTTTGTTTCTTTGTTGATTGATTGATGGTGTTAATAGCTAAAGTTCAAACATAGGTCATAGGTCAAGCCTGTCAATTGTTTTCAGGCTTCCGAATCAGTATTAATATTATGCTCGCATTCGTACTTAGTAATTCCGCTCTATTCAAACATAGTCTCTAACTATGCGCTCTAACATTGTATTAGTTCGACTGTATGATATGATTTTCTACATAATTTTAACGGTTTGGACTATTCAAGAGAGCATAAATAAGAGAGGGAAACCTCTTAATACCGCGCGCGCTATGTGAATTCCCGGTTGGGCTATTTTTAGCATCCAAAGTCGTTTGGTTTTTAATTTTTTGATGGCGTGGACGTGTGTGTGCGCGCGTCAAGAACAATGACGTAAAGTAACGTCGAATGTTCTCACTTGTTTCGACAAAATCTATTAGATAAAGCAAAAAGATCAGGATTGGTTATGTTCTGTTCTCTGATAAAACATGACTGAGGCTGTTGAACACTCAAAAAGACTGGAAATTTATGTTTTTCCCCAAACATCTTTACATGCTTTCGCTACTTCCAGGTTTGGATGAAGCACACATTTTTGGACGCACAGGAGTAGGGTATGGCGAAAATTGTTTGTACGCAGATGCTAAAAATAGCCCAACCGGGAATTCACGTGGCGCGCGCCTTATTAAGAAGTTTCCCTCTCTTATTTATGCTCTATTGACTATTGCAATTCATTAATTCTTTTCTTATGTATTTCCAAATGTGTATGACAGGTAAATTAGTGAAAGATACTAAAAGTCAGCGCAGGCACTCAGTATGCTGTGAACGAGATGTTCCTGAAGACAGCAGTCAACCAATCGATGTAAAAGGTAGAATATATTTCTCAACAAATATATTTTTTAGTGGTTGGTTGGTAGGTTGGTTGGTGATGTTGATTGTTAAAGATCATCCATCATCCATCATCCATCATCCATCATCCATCATCCATCATCCATCATCCATCATCCATCATCCATCATCCATCATCCATCATCCATCATCCATCATCCATCATCCATCATCCATCATCCATCATCCATCATCCATCATCCATCATCCATCATCCATCATCCATCATCCATCATCCATCATCCATCATCCATCATCCATCATCCATCATCCATCATCCATCATCCATCATCCATCATCCATCATCCATCATCCATCATCCATCATCCATCATCCATCATCCATCATCCATCATCCATCATCCATCATCCATCATCCATCATCCATCATCCATCATCCATCATCCATCATCCATCATCCATCATCCATCATCCATCATCCATCATCCATCATCCATCATCCATCATCCATCATCCATCATCCATCATCCATCATCCATCATCCATCATCCATCATCCATCATCCATCATCCATCCATCATCCATCATCCATCATCCATCATCCATCCATCATCCATCATCCATCATCCATCCATCATCCATCATCCATCATCCATCCATCATCCATCATCCATCATCCATCCATCATCCATCATCCATCATCCATCATCCATCATCCATCATCCATCATCCATCATCCATCATCATCATCATCATCATCGGCAACCTTTTTAAATTTTGCTATTCTCAACCGGCTTTTGCTAAGTTTTTACAATTAGTGGAAGTTGAAAAATTTTGCGAGCTTCGCAATATTTCGGAGCAAACTGCAAGACCATGTAATTGCTGATCGGTACAAATTCCCTCGTGCTGATTGGCTAATATTTGAGTAAAACTCGCCGAATTTGTGTTTGTTTTTCTTTTTTCGCGAAAACTGAAATCATTCTTGTGCCGATGTTTTACAAGATCAAGCCATTTTTCCTAGAAAATATTTTATAGGTATTGAAAAATTACTATTTCGTCCAAAAATACGTCAGTAAACAGTATGTTTTTGCTCTGAGAGGGCAGTTTAACCAGTGTGTTTCTTTTTTGGCGAAAATAAATTTCGCTTGGTGATTTGGAAAGGAATAAGAGTTTAACCTTGAAAATAGATTAGATCTGGAGAGGTTTTCAACTTTTAAACAGCGTTTTTCTACTTAGCGGAGGTCCAAGTTCGAAACGCAGGGTGCATTGACAACGATTTTAATAGTTCAGAAAATGTATATTTATTTAAATTCAGTATGTCACGAGGGTTTTTCTTTTGCCTTTACGGCTGGGAACTAGCTCGTCCCTTCGTGGCACAAAATATAGATACTTTCTTGGTTGTACTTGAACTTTATTGTAGACTCTGTACTTTCTTTGACTCTGTGTCTTTCGCTGTAGCTAACTCTCTTCTGCTTTCTCTCTTCTGTTCTGTTCTGTTGTATCTCTTCTGTTTCTCTTCTGTTCTGTTCTGTTGAGCTCTGTTCTGAGTCTAGCTACGTGCTACAATCCCTTAAATAATGGTTACGAGGTTGACAAGGTGACGTCAAGCCTAATATCAGTTGGCGTCATTTACTAGCGTTGTGATTGGTTGCTAAGAACGATGAATAATAATCGACTAGTTCCCAATTCCCGAGGAGGAATTTGAACTATGTTAAAATTCTATTACTCATCGTACTTGGGGTTAAACCAAAGTTATACCATCGCTAGACCCTTAAGCGATCTGACAGGTGCTTAACTAGAATTTAGTCTTTAAACGAAATTTAACGAAATTGGCTAGCTCCAAAATTGGGATATCAGGCATTAGCTGACAGCGCCCTGCTATGAATATTTCAGCAGCATTCGAGCTAGCAAAACCCTAAATTGTCACTTATGATTACAAGATAATATTATCTACCAAATGTCATCTCAGCAACATTTCCAATTAAGACTTGTTGTTTTGCATCTACCGATCTGTCAATTATTCTTTTGCCGCAATTAGTTTCATTTAGTAGTACTGACATCTCGATTCCGCAAACATGAGCAGTTTCTGAACAGTATTTTTACTTGTCATGTTTTCTTCTGCTCTCTATCTTGGAATCGAACTATCAGTGTCTCTTTTCCGACTTTATGGCACTACGGCGGACAACAACATCTGTTTTCCTTAATTAGATATAATTATTTTTTCTGTTACTGTATTTTCTTATTCACGTCCCGTCCCTTAGGAAAAATCTCTCCTCACAAGTATACAGTCAATGTCTTTAATATTGTCCACCAAAAAGACATTTAGACCAAAAGAAATGTCATGTGATACCTAATACACTCGCTCTAAATGCTCGATACCAGCAATCATTGTATAAGTAGAGTTAATAATAATTGATATGGCCGCTTAGAGATACGATTTTTATCTCATGATGAAAGCTAATTCGACACTCAAACATAAAATTGGTATTTCAACGCGCCTTTGTAATTATAATATTTTTTATAATGATGATGTATAATGATGAAGATGATATACAGAGTATTCTAGCATCTCTATGCGTTTTGCAATAGCTATAAAATCATATATACATATATATAGTCCTACAAAAGTTCAGTTTTGATAAAGATAATAATATGATGTTGATAAATTTATTGAAAGCACAATTTTTTTTTTCAGGGGATGGACAGTCTACCATGAATGTTCCATATAACACAAGGGTTACAGACCATAGTAGTGCAGCAATAGGACCCAATGCATCTCTTACAAAGTAAGTGACTGTCTCTTGATTGTAAACATTACTGTGATAATTCAATAGCATAGTACTTTATTTGTAACAATCATCTCATAGTGATTGTTAGTGTTCAGTCTAGGTAAAGTATTTGCGACCAGGCCTGCATGCAATCCCTCCAAAGTTGTTAGCCTTTTGTAAGCCTTTAGCCCGTGCATTTTTACAATGCGTCATTGTGCGAGAATATAAACAAACCGAAGGGAAACCCAACAACTCTCGTTCGCTTCTTCAGTAAATTTAAAAGAATTCAAAAGAAGACAAGTGTTGAAAAGCTTGCAGCTACTGAAACATTCGCATTATGTATTTCTACATGTATCAAGATATTCGCAAGCTTTCTATTTCTAGAATTAAAGTGATAACTGTTAAAAAATACTGTTTGTATATGTTAATTCATGGAACATGTTATAAAGCGGCCGGTCAAAATAAGGCATTCCGTATAATATTCACAGAAGCTTAGCATCTATACGAACATGTAACTAGTATTAGAATTTAGTTAAGTTCCCTTCAAATGTAAAGGGATTTCTGTTTTATTATTGAGTATTATGAGAATTCATATCAGCTGAATTATTTGTCAGCAACTCAAACTTACTAGATTAGAGCAGCACAACTCGCGTCGCTAGAACTCTTAGAGGAATCCAAAGCCTGTCAAAATGATTTAACATGGCTAATATTGAGATGCTACGGCTAAAACTTTGTTTTAGTTTTTTCTATAAACTTCGTGTTCACGAGCTTCTTTGACAAAGTAAAACCCGCATCCAATTATCAAATCAAGGGAGGGGAGCCTGAACATTTTCTCGAAGCTCGTTCTAGCTCTCGAATTTAAAAGAAAAAATAATTTTATGCACCTTTCCGTAGTCTTCCCACAATCCCTTATGATCCCAGCGCGAGCTCGAGGTCAGGGTAAAATTTGCATAATTTTTATACATTTTTATGCAAATTTTACCCTGACCTCGAGCTCGCGCTGGGATCATAAGGGATTGTGGGAAGACTACGGAAAGGTGCATTGATAATAACTTTTCAGTATTTTAGAAACACTGGATCCTGCGTTTGTAATGAGAGAAATTTGAATTCTAGTTCCAATTTTGTTTATACCGAAAAACATTTGCCGTGTCCTACCCTACTAAGGCAGTCATTGGTGCGCAATTTTTCCCCGTCATGGGTTATGCTAACAACTTGAGCTTGTTAGCTTCGCGCTGATTGGCTAGTTACATTTTCTTGTATCACCTAGGTAATTTCATTAGAAGAAGTTTATTGTCAATTGTTCTATCTGGTTTCTGGCTATGTTGATAATTCTAACAATAATAGACCTTTTCAGCTTCGTTGTTTGTTGTGCCCATTTCAGACCACGTGATGCCACTCTTGGGAGTTGATTCTTTCATGTGTAAATATTTTAACAAAAGAACATTTCTCAAGGGAATGTCATGTGGTCTGAAATGGGCAATTTGCATACGAAGCTAAAAAGGTCTATTGTTACCCAAGCTTTTAGGTCTTTGACCCATCATCAGCCGGGATGTAAAAAGGTGATGTTGGCATAGGTCAAGGACCAGAAAACGTGGGTGACAATTATTGTTAGAAATTTGAAAGCAAAAGAAACCAGAACAAAACAGATGTTAGGAAACCTACAATGAAAGCCTCAAGTTTGATGACATTGTAAATATCAATTTCATCTTATTTCATCATAGTGTTGAGAGGACAAGTTATCAACCTGCAGAGAAAGATCTCTCATCAAGAGCACTAGGTAAAGGCCAAATCTTGTGTTTGTAACAATTGTTCATTCTCCTTTCACTTCAAGCTCAAATGCAATCACAATTGATTGATTGACAAAATTGATTTTGTTTCAATATTATGAAATGTACAAAAATATATACTAAACAATTTAGAAAATGAATGGAGATCAAATTCTAGTAAAAGTCAAATAGTCAATAACAAATAATCAAGTGACTGTTCATTATTCATCTGAGAGGGGGTATGGGTTAGAAAAGACCCCTCTTTTCAGGGTCACTAAAATTTAGGCCCTCCCATTTTTCACCCATCCCCCCTCCCTTCAATAAATATGAACGGTCCCTAACAGTGATAAATGTGGATGTCTACAAAGTGTAAAGTTTGTAAATATAACGAAAATCTTGCCTGGCTATAGACCTTATGCAAAACCCATAAATGACGGGAAATGAGGATTACTTTACTAGTATTGTTTTCCACTCAGGAGCTGGTCAGCTCCTAAAGTCATAACAGCCAGCAGTCGAAATCATATGCTTAGATTAGTATTTAAGCAGAATTTGAGTGCTCTAGCATAAATACTAGGGAAGTTACAGCAATTTAAAATTAGAAGGATTTGTATGTAACTGTGCACAGTTACTAATTCACTGATGGTATTTCATGTGAAGACAAAATATCTTCTCAATTCCAAATATTTCAAAAATATTTCTTTAACCTTTTCCTTTTTGTAAATTAGGAGCGAGCGGTATTGCATAAGGTCTATAAGTATAGGTAATACATAAATATGGTTTCGAGTTCAATTTGAGAGTAATTCGCACTCGTGTGTTTTTCAAAGAGCTCAAATTGCACTTGCAATTGAAAAATACACGAGTGCGAATTACTCCCAAATTGAACTCGAAACCATATTTATGTATTACCTATACTTATAGACCATATTATTACTTGTTAATAATATACATGAAAAACCTTACAAACTTTACCGTCCGACATTGAAAAACTCAAGAAAAACTCTGAGCGCGCGCTCAATCACGTGAGTTAGCGTCAGCAGCGCGCGCTCTTCAACTGAAGCCGACAAAAAATTTATTCAAAAACAAACAAAAACACCAACTTTTTAGCCGTTTTCACCCCTTAAACTTGTCCTTTGCGATCGGAAAAGGCAAAGTCTTGATGCTTGATAATGTTATCAACAGCAGAATAAAAAAAAATTGGTTTCAAGACCGTTTTCGGAAAATTTAATTTGCACTGTGTTACACTTTTTTGCACTGTGTTACAAATTTTTGCACTGTGTTACCATTGAACTGCACTGCTCTAAGCCAATCAAATTCGAGTAATTTTTTCATGTATATTATTAGTGTGGGAATGTCAACATTGTAAATATTGTGTATATTTTTGAATGGATGGATGGATAGATGAATGGGATGGATGAATAGATGGATGAATGGGATGGATGGATTATGGATGGATAGATGAATGGGATGGATAGATGGATGGGATGGATTATGGATGAATGGATGGATCGATGGATGGATGAATGGGATGGATTATGGATGGATAGATTATGGATGGTAGGATTATGGACGGGATGGATGGGATGGATGGATGGATTATGGATGGATGGATGGATGAGCTTGAGGGATGGATGGATGGATAAACTGGATGGATTATGGATAGATGAATGGGATGGATGGATGGATGGATAATAATAATAATAATAATAATAATAATAATATGGCTTTATTTAACCATGGTTACTCTATAAATTACACCAGTTAAAAACTTAGTGGCTGGTCTCCCTAGATGGATGGATGGATGGATAAATGGGATGGATGGATTATGGATGGTATCCCATCCATCCCATCCATCCCATCAATCCCATCCATCCCATCCATCCCATCCAGGAAAAAGAAAAATAGAGTTAATAAACTAGTTCTCGATACTAAGAAGAAATTCTATCGAAATCAGATTAATAAGTACTCTGGTAATTCCAAAATAACTTTGAACGATTTGAGAGGAAAGAAATCCAGTGCTACAGAAATTAAAGAAATCGGAAAATCGGTCCATCTGAATCATTAGCGGAACTATTCAATCTTTCACTCTCTACTAATACTTTTCCAGCAGATTGGAAATATTTTTACATTTTCAATGTTCTACGGCCTCTAGGTAGAGCAAAATTAAGTATTATTTCTGTACTTAATATTGATAGAGCAACCGTGTTTAAATAAAGATTTCAATCAATCAATCAATCCATCCCACCAGAGATTCAAGAAGATAATCCCTGATCTCTGCATCGATTATTGACCATTTTTCTTTGGACTTTTTTACCCCTTATTATTATCCTCTGTTTTAGATTAAAGTTTCTTCAAATATCATACATTATTATAAATTTTCAGTTTCATGAGATATTTGTAAACTTTTAGAATTTCAATATTCTACGGCCTCTAGATAGAGCAGAACTAAGCAATGTTAATGTACAGAGTTGATAGAGTCAGGGGCGTAGCCAGGATTTTGCCTTGGGCGATCAACCAAAAATAAAAAACGGCCAACCATAAACGGCAAACCAAAAAAACGGCAAAGACGATGGAGGAGGGGGCCCATCCAGGCTCCCTGGGCCCCCTGACTACGCCCCTGAAAGTAACCGTGCATAATTAAATAAAGGTTTTAATCAATCAATCTATTTATTCATTCATTTATTTTTGTCTCCGTATTTCTTGTACAACTTCCCATTTCTAACTAGCATTAAAATGGCTTCCAAGAATCTAATGTAAGTTTTATTCAACAGAAATAAACCTGATGGCAACTGGTTGGGCATCTCCCAAAAAAGAAAATCTAAACTTTGCTCGTCTGTGCAGACTGTTAATTGATGGTGGAACACGTGCATTAAGAGATGTATTTGACTCGTTCCATTCACCAAGCTCCCTTCGCAGTACACTACTCAGTACAGCAGTACATTCTACTCTAAAGGGCCTGAGAGCAAAGAGGATTATAACTATTCAACAATGGGGCAGACTCTACCCTTCCAGTAAAACTACACCTGTTACTTCAGCAGATTTTGACATCACTCTGTTATTTGTATTGATACGAAACATATGTGGTTTAACACCCCCACCAACAGGATGGGACAAGCCTCCTGTTACTACAGACCTGAGTAGAGAAGCTGATTTGGCCAGAGTGAAATACTATAGGAATGAACTTTATGGCCACATTATAGAAACAGCTGTTAGTGACAGTGATTTTGAGAAGTACTGGACTGCCATCTCAGATGTGTTGGTGAGACTGGGTGGACCTCGTCACAAACCAGAGATTGAGAGACTCAAGATAATAGCGATGGATGTTGAAGAGGAAACGTACTTCATCAAGATACTTGAAGAATGGGAACAAACTGAGCAAAGCATCGAGGCCGCTATCAAGAATAGTGAACAACGAGTGATGGACGAGCTAAAAGAAATAAAAGAAAAATTAGGTATCTACTGTTTTCTCTTTTTCAATTTTGATATGGCCACTTAGAAAATACGATTTTTATCTTTTGATGAAAACTTCGACACTCAAAGATAAAATTGGCATTTCAACGCGCCTTTGTAATTATGATCTTTTTAATAATGATGATGTATAATGATGAAGATGATATACAGAGTATTCTAGCATCTCTATGCGTTTTGCAATAGCTATAAAATCATATATACATATATATAGTCCTACAAAAGTTCAGTTTTGATAAAGATAATAATATGATGTTGATAAATTTATTGAAAGCACAATTATTTGTTTCAGGGGTTGGACAGTCTACCATGAATGTTCCATATAACACAAGGGTTACAGACCATAGTAGTGCAGCAATAGGACCCAGTGCATCTCTTACAAAGTAAGTGACTGTCTCTTGATTGTAAACATTATTGTGATAATTCAATAACATAGTTCTTTATTTGTAACAATCATCTCATAGTGATTGTTGTTTAGTAATATCATTAGAAGAAGTTTATTGTCAATTGTTCTATCTGGTTTCTTCTATGTTGATAATTCTAACAATAATTGTTACCCAAGCTTTCAGGTCTTTGACCCATCATCAGCCGGGATGTAAAAAGGTGATGTTGGCGTAGGTCAAGGACCAGAAAACGTGGGTGACAATTATTGTTAGAAATTTGAATGCAAAAGAAACCAGCAGACCGAACAGATGTTAGGAAACCTACAATGAAAGCCTCAAGTTTGATGACATTGTAAATATCAATTTCATCCTATTTTATCACAGTGTTGAGAGAACAAGTGATCAACCTGCAGAGAAATATCTCTCATCAAGAGCACAAGGTAAAGGCCCAATCTTGTGTTTGTAACAATTGTTCATTCTCCTTTCACTTCAAGCTCAAATGAATCACAATTGATTGATTGACAAAATTGATTTTGTTTCAATATTATGAAATGTACAAAAATATATTCTAAAAAATTAAGAAAATGAATGGAGATCATAGCTAGTAAAAGTCAAATAGTCAATAACAAATAATTAAGTGACTTCATTATTCATCTGAGAGGGGGTATGGGTTAGAAAAGAGAAAAAAGGCTCTCCTATATATAACTCATCCATTATTTCAATACCCCTCTTTTCAGGATCACTAAGATTTAGGCCCTCCCATTTTTCACCCATCCCCCCTCCCTTCAATAAATATGAACGGTCCCTAACAGTGATTAATGTGGATCTCTACAAAGTGTAAAGTTTGTAAATATAACGAAAATCTTGCCTGGCTATAGAACTTATCCAAAATCCATAAATGACGGGAAATGAGGATTACTTTACTAGTGTTGTTTTCCACTCAGGAGCTGGTCAGCTCCTAAAGTCATAACAGCCAGCAGTCAAAATCATATGCTTAGATTAGTATTTAAGCAGAATTTGAGTGCTCTAGCATAAATACTAGGGAAGTTACAGCAATTTAAAATTAGAAGGATTTGTATGTAACTGTGCACAGTTACTAATTCACTGATGGTTAGATGGATGGATGGTTAGATGGATGGATGGTTAGATGGATGGATGGTTAGATGGATGGATGGTTAGATGGATTATGGATGGATTATTGATGGATGAATGAATGGGATGAATAAATACAGAATAAATGAATGAATGCATTAAAATAAAGGGATAAATACATAAATCAATGAATGAGTAAATGAATAAATGAATATATACATTAATACACTGAGCAGCAAACAGAAACAAAAGAACAAGAAAACCCTATAAACAATTAAACTCACTTTCTAACTTACAAAAAATTATTATATCGATAGATCAATAGGTAAACAATGATAGGATGAATAGATAGATAATTGAATAGATAGATCAATAGATGGATAGATAAATGTGAAATACAAAACCCATAGTTTTTAACAGTCCAATGAAAAAAACCTCACATATTT
Source organism: Anthopleura sola (assembly GCA_023349425.1). Taxonomy (NCBI): domain Eukaryota; kingdom Metazoa; phylum Cnidaria; class Anthozoa; order Actiniaria; family Actiniidae; genus Anthopleura; species Anthopleura sola. Next base: position 475,421 of record JALHLI010000026.1, read on the forward strand.
AATCCTTACCTTGTCTTCCTGTCTGTTGATTGTTAAATTGTCGTGTTTTTATTTTCAGAATATACAGAAAAACTGAAGTCATCCATTAAAAAACAAACCGATTTTCCGTTGGCGGAGGAAGAAGACAAGAAAATTAGAACAGATGACATCTTCACGAATGTGACTATCCAACGTGGCAAGAAACAATTCAAGGAACCCGAAGCTAAAAAAAGGAGATATAGCAGGAGGCAAATGGATGAAGTTCCAGAAAGTAGAACAACACTGAAAACATGTTCAGAGATGTTTGTTTACCCAGAAAAAGATCAGAAATCCACAGCTTCTGGCACGACCAATCCTAAATCTATCTTGTTGATTGGCAAAGCAGCGATCGGAAAGTCTCTGTTTTGTCGCAAGCTGGTGCGGGATTGGTCAGACAACAAATTGTTTGAGAAAAGTCAAGAAAAAGCCAAAGTACCTGATTTTCAGTTTGTATTCCTGTTGACATTCCGCCAATTTCTTCTTCCGGAAGAAGAAAAAGTTGATTTGCGTGATATCTTAAATAAGTCCTCCCTCTTAGACGAGCATTCAGCTGTGGATGAGCCATTACTGCAGTATATCATTGAAAATCCTGAGAAGCTAGTCATAATTCTTGACGGCTATGATGAGTATAAACATCGAGAGAAAATCACAGGGGACTTTGAAACAAGATACCCAAACAACCCTCATAAAAAAATCCCTGTTCCTGCTCTGTTAGCCAAAATCATGAAAGGCAACATGTTAAAAGAGTCAGTGGTTGTTGTAACTTCAAGGCCTGGCGAAGCAGAGGAATTAAAAAATATTATCTTTGATGTGAGATGTGACATTCAAGGATTTTCTTCGCCTCAAGTTGTGGAGTACATTAAAAAATATTTTAAAGAGAACGAAAGCATGAAGAAAAAAGTAATTGATCAAGTGGAAGCCAATGCAATTCTTTTAAGTTTTGGCCACATCCCCGTGATGTGTTATTTAATGTGCTATTGTATTAAATGGTACATGACTGAATCAGAAACCACAGATAAACTACCCGTCACAAGAACAGAACTTTATCATCAAGTTATTAAACTATTTATCAAGAAACATTCCTCTTCTAAATATGAAGAAATGGAAGAAACTAAAGTTCAAGAAATATTACATAAACTATGTAAGCTAGCAGCGAATTTAACAAAGAAGGGACAATATATTTTCAAAGAAAGCGATATGAGGAAACTCAATTTTAAAGAAGAAGAAATTACAAACCTGAAAGCGAGTGGATTACTTGACTGTTGTCCTGGCGTTAAAAAATCTCCATCCGAGAAACCACCACTTGAATATACGTTTACACACCTAACGATACACGAGTATCTTGGTGCTTTTTCGTTTGTAGAGAAAAAAGAAATACCGAAGGAAGTAGAAACAAGTGCAGTGACGCTTGAGTTTGTAGCGGGGATTTTGTCAACAAAAAACGATGAAAAACTGATGGAAGAATTGATAGAAAATATCAAACCAGAGAATGAAGATGATGTTAGGAATAAACTGCTAACTTTATCCTGTCTGTACGAGTACAAAGACGATGGGTTTTCTACCAGAGTAATAAATAACCTTAAACACAGATACTGTGGTGAGGGTGGGGGGATTGGATTTAGTAGAATAACTGATATCGATTGTTTGTACATAAATTATTTATTAGATATAGTGAATTTAATCAACGCAGAACAAACTAAACAACATCTAACATCTACACAGTCATTTATTGTTAAGACATTGGACATTCATAACTCATCTTTATCAGCATCAGGGATCAGAATGTTGTGTAATTCTCTTGTTAGTATTTCTACTGTTACTGGACTGTGGCTGTGGGATTGTAAATTAGACGATGAATGTGTTGTAATAATATCTAACATGTTGTGTAGTACTAATATAACTTACCTAGACCTAAGTGTTAATAATATAACAAATGATGGACTTCAGTGTTTGTATTCAGTGTTAAAAACTGGTGATTGTCGTGTAAAAGTGTTAGCCTTATATGGTAATGATGAAATAACTGTTGAATGTGTACAATGGGTAAGACAACAGATCCCTGATGTTAAGTGGAGATTTAGATGAATCTAACTTAAGCTTATTTATGTAAACAACAGACAATGAACCAATAATAAACAAGTAGACAATAATCTGTTTTTGTAAATAATAACATATTTTATTGAATAATAAAGATATTCTTGTAGTTTTATCTTTGTAGTTGATTGAAATGATTCTTGTTTTACTCAAAAAATATTCAAACAAATCCATTGAAAATCAAAAATATTTCTTGACAAATGTCCAGTAGTTTGATATCAATACAAGTACAAGTTTGTTTTCATCAATATTTTTATTCAACCAAGTTAAAAGAGACTTTTTTCAACAAATAAAGTCATTTTTTTCATATTTTGAACAAAGTGAGTTGGACTGAAAACACGAACAACAGAAAAAATATCTGTTTTCTTTGTCAAATCAAAATATTTGCCATCCAAATGAAAGAAACCATCAATATTTATCCTTATTTTAGAGCATTTGATTGATAAAATAGTATTTTGAGTTGGTTTTGTTTTGTTTTGAAGTCAACAAAAACTTGTGGTGAAAAATGGTGGCAAATGATGGTTTGTTTTGTACAAGACTTTATAGTTGAACATGAACGAAGAAAACACTACACGACTAATACAAGCTGGAATAATCCGAATAAATCAAGAAATAAGTGTAGCCTAATGTGGTTCAATAATCATTAGTAGCTATCTAGTTTTTCAATGTGAAGATCAGCAATAATTCAGCTCACCTCAGTTTATTCACTTGTCTTTGTTCAGCTCACCTCGACTCTGAAAGAAAATAAATAACGTGGATATTTAAAACAAATTCTTTACTCAAAAACAAAACTTCTCAGTACAAAACAAACTTTCCTTGTGGTTTTGGTTTTTCTTTTCCTGGGTCTTTTCACATCAGATCAAAGAAGACAAAATACTGACTAAACGAAAGTCTTGACTGCGGACATTTTCCAGTATGACTGATTCTCGAAAACAAGCGAATATTTTTTCGAATTGTCTGAACTTTTGCAAATAGATGTCACTACATTTAATAGTTGAGGTTTTTTCTTTCAATGTGGATGGTTGTGTAAGTCAGTAAACTGTTGGGAAGAGAGCAATAATCCAGTAGAAATTCTTGGTTGATGAAGAACAAAAAACAAAACCAACTTTGAAAAACTGCAAACCAACAAGTCACGTGATGAAAAGAGTGGGAAAATAATAATAATCGACGGTGATTGGTTCATGTCAGGTAACTTGAACCAATCAGAGAACATCACCATGTTCCTGTGAGAGGGTGGGGTGGGGGATACAGTCATCGAAAATCAAAATTCGCTTTCCAATACTATTGTCATAACTTTACAGTAATACAATAAATACCGTAAATCCTCTCTTAAGCCCACCCCTCTCAATAAGCCTTCCTCTCTAATAAGCCCCCTCCCTTTTTGAAGGATGAAATTTATTAAGCCCCCCTCCCCTCCCCTCCCCCTTCACAACTAAATTCACAATCAAGTTAAATCATACTTGAGACGAACACAAGTGAATCAAATGTTGAAAATAGCTTGTAATTCGAACAATGCATATACCATGCCCCTAAAGTTTATGCGAGAAAATCCATAGTAATACTTCCATTTAATCCTGAGTTTACCTTTTTGGAATAAAGTTATCTTGTTATATTATAATCTGATAGCGTAGAACTTAGAGCATTTCGGCTAAAAACCAATAAGCCTCCCCTCTCTATTAAGCCCCCCCTCTCCAATAAGTCCCCCCCCCCCCAAACGTGCCTGAAATGAATAAGCCCCCCGGGGGACTTAATAGAGGATTTACAGTATATGTTGCAAATGCCTTTCAAAACACTGGAAATCGCATTACTGAAGTGAAATTCAAAAGGCCATAACTCGCTCAAATCTGGCAAGAAACACTTCAAACTATCCCCAACGATCAAATAAAACACAAACAACAGGTAGGTGTAAAATAAACGGAATCAGCTATTCTTATTATACTCATACATAGCTTGGGATACCTGTGGTTCTAATGAGCCTGCTTTCTAGTGGTCAGTGGACTCATTCTTTCCTGCGCCCGCGATATTTTGGTCAGCATGTATTCACCAGAATATTGTCAAAAATCTTCTGATGAAATGAATTTCTACTGTCACTTTGCAGTCATAATTCATGTTAGGATCATGTCTAGCCTGCTGCTAGAAGGACAGCTTACATTGTTGTAAGTACATATAAGGTTTTATGAAATAGTTAATGTTTTAATCAAACTTACATGACTGTCTTTTTGAAAATTCATTTAGAAATGCATAAAAATATAATTAACAATTAGAAGACGAACTCGAGATTTCTATCGGCTGATAGTTGACGAGGGGCTCCGGCCCCGAGTCAACTATCAAAGCCGATAGAAATCGAGAGTGAGTCTTCTAATTGTTTTAGTAAAATTCTCAACGAAACTATACAATTGCAAACAAGAGGTTTTTTTTACGAAACTTCACAAAATCGCGAAGGGAAAGCCGCCATTTTTTTCAAAACAAAGCCGGCTTTCTCTACCCACTATCTATCGGCTGATAGATAGTGAGTACGTTAGCCAATCAGAATGCAGGATTTGCAATAGTATAGTAGTAGAATTTTACTAATGATTGTTATACAATCTAAGAACGAATCCTAGAATTCTAATGCCTTGACTTAGATCAGCCCAGAGGTTGTTTCAGGGTTCAATCTGTGAGTTAGCCATGCCCTGACTTGGATCAGCCCAGAGGTTGTTTCAGGGTTCAATCTGTGAGTTAGCCATGCCCTGACTTGGATCAGCCCAGAGGTTGTTTCAGGGTTCAACCTGTGAGTTAGCCATGCCCTGACTTAGATCAATCCAGAGGTTGTTTCAGGGTTCTATCTGTGAGGTAGCCATGCCCTGACTTAGATCAGCCCAGAGGTTGTTTCATGGTTCAATCTGTGAGTTAGCCATGCACTGATTTAGATTAGCCCAGAGGTTGTTTCAGGGTTCAATCTGTGAGTTAGTAATGCCCTGACTTAGATCAGCCCAGAGGTTGTTTCAGGGTTTGATCTTGGCATGGCTCACTCACACCACTCTTAACCCTAGGATTCTTAGAAGCACATTATTTTATTGTATGTGCAGTTTTATTTAATGTGAAGAGAAAGTTTTGTTCATTTATAAAAAGAAACAAATAAATAAAAAATGTCACAGCTTGTTTATAAGGGGGACAAAATGGCAAAGAACAATAAGAATTTGGACTCATTGTACTCTGCAGCTGAATTGATAGTTCTGAGAAGTCTGGTTTTCAAACATTTTATTAATTAACCTGTGTTTATCCTTGGCTACAATATTAATATATATACATTTTTTTGTGGGTAACATTGCTTTTTTAATTTCTAAAAAAATCTAATATTTTGCAGTTTTCTCCCCCTCCCATGACTTGGCATGATTTTAGCATTTAAACATATAATTGTTTTCATGTTATGTTATAAAATAGGGCCATTATGGAATTCAAAGTTAAAATGTTTGTATTTATCATGTGATTCCATAGCGTAAAAATATTGCAAGTGGACAGATAGAACCAAAAGACGAGGAGTGTAACTTTCCCAGTGACGATCAGACCGAACAACAAGATGAAGAATGGAAGGTTAAAGACGAAAAGGAAGAAAATGACAAGACGGAGGTAGATCAATTATCGGTATGTTAATGCATACTGTAGCATGTCAGGGCTAGGAAAAATGGCCAGTCAGTCACGATCATGATGACCAAGCAAATTAGTTTTCGCTCAATCATACTTCATTTCTGATTGAATGTTACTGGTCAAAATAAACAGCAAGGCAAAGATTTGACCAGACAAGTTCTAATACTGGTTGGATATTGTTCCTTGACTGGCTGTTATTTCAAGCCCTGCACATCAATCACCTTTGTCACTACAGTAAACTATCGCCTTTCTGACACCCAATTATATATTACAGACACCCAAATATTACAGGAACCCAAATATTACAGACACCCAAATATTACAGACACCCAAATATTACAAACAGAAACAAAATCCTCAGCAAAAAATACATAGAGGATATATCATGATGGCGAGAAGATATGAAGTTTGTCTTTGAGTGGTGAAATATTTTTCAACACGAGAAGATAAACTTC